>BPLR01000145.1:0-154920 GCA_021605095.1 Caerostris extrusa
TAATAGCATATGACTTCCATTTAATAGATTATGCTTTTCTAATTTTGAAATAATTGAAAAGGATATTTTTAAACCAAAATACGAATATCGCGTAGAAGATTTCGCATGCTATTTAAACTATTTTCTTCTTTGGTTCAACAAACCCTATGGTGGGTCAAGCTCGTCTGTCTACAGGCATATTTCGAGACAGGCGATGTTTTTCTTTTTACGGTAGTGTTGTCAGTGCCATGCCCTGAGCAGTCATAGGCGACCTGGGCCTACAGCCGAAAGTGGGTTTCTTCCTCTGAACCATGCATCCATAGCACCGCCGGGACTCGAACTCCAAAACCCAGCGCACAGAGTGCCAGAGAGCTCTGGCTACTCGCCCATCAGACCCCGTTAAACTTATCTGTTCAGCATTAAACGTAAAATAAGAAATAATGCCATATTAAATAAAAATTGTCTAGAATATTTAATTGGTTTTACATAGAGTTTATTTATGTAATTAGTATATTATTTCAATAATGGCTCTCCGTGACTAGATCAGGCAAGCATACATCGCTCGAAATTTGCGAATTCTTTTTTAATTTGCACTTAGAAAATGGCTGTACTATTATAAATAATTCAAACGGTTAAATAATTCAATTGTTTTCATTTTAAAACCAAAACACGAAGAAGAATGCAGACCAATAAATCTAGATCGGTGAAGCCAAGAAAGCTATCTCATGGAATGAAGCGAATAATACGAATTTATCATTCGAAAATAAAAATGCAAATCCAAGAAAAGGCTACGGAATATATTGAATAAAAATAATAGAAAGTTATGGAATATGTGAAACCCCCAAAACAGGTCATAGAATAATTTATTTAACCAGGTATCATGGCAGAATGCTTTTATAAAAATGCTTTTTATAAAAATATATTTGCTTATAAAAGCAAATTTAATATACTAGGTTAGAATTTGCTTATTGGTTTGGAAAAAATTGAAAATGAAAAATTTCGGAAAATTGAAAAATTTTAAAATGAGAACTTATGTCTATTTGGTAAATAGGACGATGAAGAAGTAAAATATGGCGATGTATGCTGCCCTCCTCTACAGTAGGTTAGTTCAAATTTGCTGATGATCATTGGATTAATATAAGTATATAGATATCTTAAACTAAATTTTAAACTCATTAACCAAAAATCTGGGTCTATAGAATGCCTTCAAGTTTTATTAGTATAATGATCCTCAGCATACGTCTAAAATGCTCGATTGCGGTAACTTTATAACTGTAATAAAAAATCTTTTTACGTAAAATATCGTTATAACTATTAAAAACGTTCACTAGTCAAATTTGAATCCTATATAACGAATTTGACAAAGATTTGAAAAGTAGAACTCGAAAATATAACATTCTTTCTCAAAGCAGTGGTAGTAGCTCAATCCGTAACACAAAAATAGAAAATAAAATGGTCTCTTGATTTGTTTTGTATATATTTGATAAGTTTTGAATTCCACATTGATAACTCATATAAGAAAAAAAAAAATTGATAGAGAATTCGTAAAATTAAAAAAACAACCTATATCTTTTAATGGAGCAATTATATTACAGGATATCTCTAAATTTTAAATTAAAAATAACAATATCATACAAATAACCATATTATGCATTGAGTAGGTCTAAATGCTCATAAAATCACAATAGTGAACAATTAATTATTTAAAAAGATTTGTACAACTTTACACATTAAAATTAAAAAAATTTCACCAAAAATGTTTTTAGAATTTATTATATTTATCTTTATTAGAGTGCAAGCTAATAAATTGGCATTGAATGCCAAAGAGAACATTATTGTGTTTAAAAAGGAGAAGGTAAAATCCAAAACAAATGCTTACTAAATTTTGTTATTTAAACTAGTAATTAACAAATTTATTTTTTAATGTTATGAAACAAACAAAAAAAAAAGTATCTTCTTTAATTTGAGAAATAAGGGGATAAAAAAAAAAATCTATCAAATTCAAAGATTGATCAATCAATTCATTCAAGTTCCAATTTATTCAAAGTAGAATCGAACGATAAAAAAATAATTTTTTACATAAAAAACGATATAAATATTTCACACAGAAGTGATTAAAAAATATAATTAAATATTATTGAAACAAATAAATATTTAAAACATTTGATATTATTATTTAAAGTAAATTTAAAAAAAAATTATGACACACATAGATTTTCCATCAAATTTATAATTATTGAAATAACTTCAACTTCATTTTAAATATTTAATTAAACAGCATTTTATTACTCCTACTGAATATTTTATCAAGTTCTAGAGGATGTTTTCAAATAACATCAGTACTTTCCACTCAATTATGAATTTTAAATTTTTGACTCATCATTCAAAGTGTCCTATGAGTAATGCTGAAAAAGATCTCTAAAAGTTGTGACCTGTTTGAACTTTAGTACATAAACCCAGCGTTGCATCAGATCAGGCATTCGCTCATCCTCAAAGAATGCTAATAACAATCAGCGCTTCCTTTGAAGACATTATATATGCAATGCCTGATGTTTCTTCAAGTGAGTGTACGACTCCTTAATGAAACAATCAGCAATTAATTTAACCATGAGCAAAAGGGATGAAAAACTTAAAGGAACTTTTAAAAACAATAGCTGCCAACAAATTTGCCAGGTGTGTTGGTGAATCATTTTTCAAAATGCACCATAGATAATAAAAGAAATATTTGTACCTTGTTTAAGATCAATATAGAATTGATTACATAGAATAGGAAGATTGTCTAACAGAAGGTGAGCTGATGAATTTCAACACACAAAAATGCTGAATGCTAATTGCATGTTTTGTAATTTTCAGCATGTAACGCATGTATATGCATGTAATTTTCAGTTTCGAAATACTGAATTGAATTGTTATGACGAAATGCAACAATTTAAATTTAAAAAAAAAACAGCTTGAGCGAGCGATAGGTTATCAAACTAAATCTGTGGTATAATTTAATATGGTATAACATAAGTATAATATGGTAACATATTATTTACACCTTTTTTATTTAAAAATGGGAAAGATGTTTGAAAAGGACTGTAATTTTTTTGCATTTTTATATCAATTAATCTTATTTAATAAAAAATTTATATTTTGTATTTTATGATTGGTAAATTAAAATTATTCCATGACAATAAACGGCCAGACAAATGAGTAATTTGATTAAATAGTGATAAAACGTAATCAACAATTGGTTCTTGTTTAATCGTTAAACTTTTTAATATATTGAAAGAAATCTTTTGGACTAGAAGTTACATTTCACCAAATATATACTTCTTCTTATATTCTTTCTTTTCTAATGGGTTAACAACCCCATGGTGGTACAAGGCCGTCTGCCTACTGGAAGATTTCAAGGGATGAAATGCTTTCATTTTGCAGGGTAGATTATCAGCCCTACATTCTACAGTCATATTAGATGAGCCTACAAACCACTACAAACATCCCATGACACCGCCGGCACTGAATCCGAAAGCCTGTGGCACTGAGCACCAAAGCTCTAGTCACTCGGCCATCAGAGGCCCCTTTCTTCTTATATTACTTAAGGCAATTTTTACTCGCATAATGCTTGTAACCATACATTTCTAGACAACTATCCACCTTTTAATATTTAAATATTCATATATTTCTAAATTAAAACATAGATGAAACAACTTTTTTTTAATTTGAAATGCTATATAATATTATTAAATAAAGTACATTATTTTTTTTTTCAGGTTGCTCTGTTCTGAAGAGTGATCATTTTTATAATTTAATTTTAAATACTTTAAAATATGTTTGATACATATAAAAGCGTTTTTGAACTTTCATATAAATCCAGCGAATATTTTCACCAGTTCTATATAAGTTTTAAAAGATATTTAGGTTTATTTTAGAAATAGAATGGAAAATATTATTCGTCCATAGTTCCAATCCATGTTTTTTTTTTTATGCCAAACAACAAACCAAAACACGAATGAACTTCATCAATGAAAAAAAAAAAGGAAATTAGAGTTTAATACTATGCATGATAAAATTAAATCCAAGTTAATATCGTATAAACAGGTTAAAATCGTATTAAAAATTAGATTTGTTATTTTAATTGAAAAACTGAAACATGAGTTAAAGATAATTTATTTAAGAAAACCTACCTTTGAAAATTTATTAATTACGCTGTTAAAATTTGTTTTTGAACTTTTGTATTTGATTCGTCATATTTTGTTAATTTTATTATGTAAATTAGATTAACAATACAAAACTTTTAAAAGGCCTCACTCGATATTTACTGACTATTGATTCGAATTTTGAGCCTTAGTGTATTTTTTATGCATTTTTAATAAATTTTCTGTAATTTTTTTTTGTGCTGGTGTATTTACAAATGCACAACCTCATGCTTCTCGTACTCTAGACTATCCTCAACGCAGAGAGAATTGAACATTTACTCTGGCCAGTACTTTCTCCATATCTGTCACCATCTTGTCAATGACTGCCAAAAGACTTGCACGCTATTACTCTCTAACTACTAAGATTGAATGCTAATTTACTTTTAACAATAATCATAATGTTTATTCTAAACTTTAATGTAAACAGGATAGTTAAAAATTATATTTATTTCATTATTTGTTATAAATAGAGTTAAACTAATAAAAATTATGTGGATAAGTGGTGTAATTTGATACTAATTTTAATTGCACAAAAATAATAATAACAAATTAAAAAAAAAAACTAGACGTGTTTTTTTTATTATTATTATTTTTCTTACAATCCTGACATTGATTAATGCAAATTAAAAATGTTCTTTAAGTTTATATAAAAATAAAAGAAGGTTTTATGTGTGAAAGTGGGATTAATCTGAAAATGAATTTACTATATTTTGTCTTCAACGCATGAAAGGAAATGGGCGTAAAAGTACAATGAAAACATCACAATCAGCATAACAAACACGGTTTCTCCACGTGTCACCAAGTTTTCCCATCGATGCTGAGTTCTATTTTAACCTTTATTCTCCGCTGTTGTTGTCTCAGCATTTGCTTGGCTGTTTCGGTCGCAAATGCGAAACAGGTGTTGCGATTATTTTTGTGGGATTTTGCACAAACCCATTTTGTTCTTTTTCACGATGGAAAATCGGGGAAGTAAAAAAAAGCCAGAAACAGTATTAAAAAAAAAGGTCGTAAGTTTTTTTCCCTGTTTGACGTCATTCATCAAGTACTATAAGATCGAATTGACCCAAATATTTGCTCCAGAAACATCGTAGACCAAACAGACGACTTCATATTCATCAATCGAAAATGGCGCCAAAAATTGTCAGCGACCATGTTGGCTACAGGCCAGATTTGTTCAAGGAGCACCGAATCTCGTTATCGCTGGTAGAAGAGCGCCAACATACAATGTTTCTTTCCCGATTTTTAAGACATTTAAATATAATATATTTAAACAAATTTTATTATAAAAATTATTCACCAAAAAATGAAAAATAAAGTTTACGTCCAAGCTGTAAGTTTAAAAGGAAAAAAAATGTATATTTAAACAACGAATATTAAAAATAAAAATATTAATTATCTTCTATTTTGTAATTAATATCTAAAGATTTGATTCGAAATATCTAACATTCTATTTCTAATATATTGATTTGCAATAGAAACATTTAAGAAGTTTTAATTCAGAATATATTCCTATTTTATTAAATAATAAAAAAATCAGCTGTAATTTTTTAAAAATTATTAAATAATATTACAAAAATAATTATTATATGTGTATAGTACTGGGTAACGATTGAACCTTCTTGAATGGAGCTCAAAGCTTATTTAGAGGTTTAAAAACATATTCATGAAACAAAAGCAGAATATTCCCTTTCACATTTATACTTAATCCAGACTTTAATACATCTAATAAAAATTTTAAAATCTCAAATGGCCATATTTCATGATTTAATTGCATTCCTACTGTTCTTCATGCCTATCAACAAATACAAAAAGTATATTTAGATAAACAAAATTTTTTATTTGCATATATACATATTGGGTAAAAAATTGAAACTAAAAGTACAAAAAAATAAAAAAAAAAAAAAGATTTATAAATAACAGCAAATTATTTTCAAAATATTCTAGTTTTTCTCATTTCTGAAGACGTTTTCATTAAGCACAACTAAATATTTTACAATCTGAAAACATATAAAAAAACTCCTTAAAGGTAATTAAAAATACACTGCTGGTCATTAAAATTACTATACAATATAGGAGGCACGCAACAAAAGGATGGCACATCATTCTAGGATTTGCAAACGATTAACAAAAACCATACTTGCAAATCTGGTATAAGTGAAACCACCTACAATTATATAAAAGCGAAAATTAAGACTTATGGGGAGTGAATAGGTGACAATTTTTACAGTATCAAGGACTCTAAAGCACGGCCACTAATACAGAAGCTTCCCTTGATGCTGCAGAAAAGACAAACTCACCACCTACAATGACGGACATACAAGAAGAATTGGCGCCACATTGCCTTATAAGCAGAAACCGCTTACATTGTGGGCCATATCCGTGTGTGAATATACCGAATGTAACATCATCGTCATACAAGAAATGCATATTTGAATTCGTGTATCATCGGATAAACTTTCCATATTACCAGTAAAATATGGGCAGTTGCCATTACATTTCAGAAAGGTTAAAGCCCGCGGCTGTGTCTTATTTTCAAGGCATTGGCGCTCGTAGGTTTCGGGTTCGAGTCCCGGCGGATGGATGTTTGGGTGTTTCGAATTCACTTTTAGCCCTAGGTCCCTGTCTCATGACCGTAGAGCCTGTCAGATTTCTCACCCACATAACTCAGCTCTAGGCACAATGACGTGGTGTGGTGGTGTACTAGTAGTAGTATAATTCTAGCATTGAGTTGAAGCAGAAAGAAATGCTGTACTCTTATCTACATAAGAATTCCGATTGATGATTAGTTGAATTAAAGTTATTATTATTATCAGATGCAACCACGCAATTCTGATATCTACATTCTATACCCCTGAAATTACACTCAAATTTAATCATGTTTCTTCCCATCATATTATAGGTGTACTATTTTGATACTGCTATTTGCTTTCCAGCTATTGTTAAACACTAACAATAATTTGAATGACCTGGAATTTTTTTTTTCAAAATCATCTATAAAAATATCAGAAATTAATAACATCAAAATATTAAAACAGCAACTGCAATTTTTTGCGACAAAAAAATGGCAAAATGTTTGTACTTAAAATTTCTTATCCCAGTGTCTCAATTCAAATGTATGCACAGTAATGATTTACATATTCCAGAAACAAAAATCAAACACTCTAACAGTTATGTTCACTTTTCTAGATTTAATCTGTTTATTGATATTCTTTTATATATATATTATACTATATAATATATTATATAAACTATATTAATATAAACTTATATCGTTAAAAATTCATATACCAGCAAAAACTATAATAATTATTTTATAGTTAACATTTTTGCATAACATTTTTTTTTTTCTGATTGTATTTTTTATCTGGCTATAGCAAAAATTCCAATTAGTTATTTTTTAATTAAATAAAAATCGTAATTTTAACATGTCATGACAATGTCTTACATATTTATAACATGGCATTATATTGTTATAATATTTTGTTGTTTCTTATCCCACTTGGCCGAAAGCAACATTGAGACCATGAAAACTATTAAACCGACGAGTCATGTTAAAGAGTAAAAGAATGCAGTTTCTTATTGTAGTATTTGTCCTTACGACACAAAAACATGGAGCACCCAAAGAGAAAAGTTTCACTTTACCCCACCCGGTTAAACTGAATACCTATTTAAGTCGTCTTTTACGACATGCATGAGCTACAGTGGGGCTATTCTAACTCCAACCCACACGGTGGTTATAATATTTAAAAAGTGTGAATAGAAGTATTAATATTTGGTAACAATTTATTCTCATAACAATAGAGAGTTTTTGCATTCCGTATTTTTATCGTCCGATATTTTTTCTTCCTATCGCGCATGCTCATAGGAAACATTATTATAGATACGCATGCGCAATCTCCTATGAGCATGCGCGATAGGGAGAAAAATATCGGACGATAAAAATACGGTATGGAAAAACTCTCTAATATCGATTTGTTACATAATTTGTAAGAATCAATTAATCAAAAAAAGAAATATGCCTTTCTTATGTATACGATTTTAAATTCAAATTTTTTTAAAATAGAATATGTGTTAAAAAAGAATGAATTAAATTTTTAAAGAACTGGAGAAAGGAAAGACGAATTTAGATCTTAAAATGATGATGAAGAATCTGTATAAATATAAATATTTTACTTCCAAGAATGATAAAAATACTACCTAAATGAATGTGAGAAAAAAATTGTTTTTTTTTTTAAATTTTTTCATTAGAAAACATAAATTATTTACTTTTAATTTTGAAATTACAATTGAGGTAAAATCGCAGAATAGGGCAGTTTGGATTTGGCCTCAAAAGCCCCTGTCACCAAAGTGAGCCAAGTTATGGATTGCGATTGTAAATGGAGTGAATTGCAAACAGAACAAAAACACAGTTTACCCCATTTGGAGATTTATCTCCCAGTTGGCTCCACAAAAAAGGCGCCAAATCACAACGGCCCCTATTTTGCTATTTGGTCACAATTGATATATTTCGTTAAAAGCTGAAATTTAATATATTTAAACAAACTAAGCCATGCCGAATTATATTTAGGCAATTCATATTACGTTCAATGTAAAAAGTATCAGGAATTTCTAATTTACAACACAATCATAGAAGATATCGCCACATCATTCTTTTTTGTAAGTTAGCAGCACTATTGAGTTACCACGCTGAATTTGATCGCGGTCTGTCACTTGGTGTGTTAGCAGCAGCTATTTTTGTAATCAGACATTTTAAGTGCTTTGCGATTTTTTAATTAGTAAAATTATTTGAACAACGAATTTTCTTTAAATTTGGGGTTTCAAACGCAATTTCGCTTGCCGAATCGTTAAAAAGAGCAGAAGACCTATGGTGAATAGTGTACATTAAAAACACAATCATATGAATAGTATAAGGCTTTCAAAGAAGACCAAGAAATAGTATATGATTTTCCTCGTTCTGGTTAACATTCAACTGCTGCGGCCGACAAAAAATCAAGAATTTGGCAGTCAAATGAGACTTAGAGAGTTGGCTCAAGAGATGAACGCATCTTTTAATTCTGTTTATAATATTATGACTGATATTTTAGACGTCAAACGCGTTGCCGCACGACTATTGAAGGAGTCAATTTTACTCCAAAAGAACATTGAAACCAGGTGGCTGAAGATATTTCCTGAGCTTCTACGGACTCCACTTTCATGAAACAAAAATGGATGTCATCGACCAAATATCTTATGCACTTAATATAGCATTATGTGATCTTTTCCTATTTTCAAAATTAAAATTATCATGTGCAGGAAGGCATTTTGACTTCTTTGAGGCCGTAAAATAAAAATCAGTTGATGAAACAGAAAGCCATACTTAAATTATCCTATCAAAAATGTTGGAGGATTTGATCAAGCGCTGTCATAACTGTATTGCACTAAAAAAGGGCCTTCTTTAAAGACGAAAAATAAATTTGGTGAATAAATTGTTTTTGTGTGTTTTTATTTAACAATTCTGGATATAGATTTTTTTACAAAGAATGTATTTATGGCGAGTTGTTTCAAATCTCATACCATTGTTTTTTCCACCGATACTTTAACCAAATGAAATTCTCTAAATCAAAAAGTGTTTTATTTTTTGTATCCGAGAAATGCGGGGTCATATCTGCTAATATCAAAGTAAGTTTGAAAAGAAATGAAATAATAAACAAAACCTCGCAATAATAATCATCAGTGTACTTAATTTGTATATTATAGTTTGCATTATGATGTAAATTATGATGTTATATATTGCGATGTATTATATATAACATAATTTGAACATTATGAAGTACATAATTTTGTATATTATGATTAAAACAAATTATACGGATTTTAATCTTAGCAGTTCTTTTATAATGATGCGTATATTGTTTAATTATTAAATGAAAGCATTGATATTTATTAATTTAATTATCATTAATATTCATTATTAATTCTTTGATATTCATTATTGAATTTGATTTTCTTAAATGACCGCGACTTTTGTGTAAAATTTATATTATTATTAGAAATGAACAAGAATTGCCTAAATTCAATTATCAATTTAAAATAGATTGCTTTTATTTTAAATCCCAGCAATCCATATTCTACGATTTTGCCAAATTTCGATCTACAGAGAGGAAAAGTTTCATCAGGATAATTTATAGACATATACAGGGTGTCCCAGCAAGACTGGATAAACTCTACACAGCCAGATTCGTTGTTTGGAATACATAAAAAATGCATGAAGAACTGTACATCTACGACCCATAGTTTTCGAGAAAAAAATGGGAGAGAAATGTCTGACGTCATATCCGGTTTACGAAAAAACTTTTATTCGAAACATGAACATCAGTATTTGCATAATTTTAAATAGGAAGATGTTCGAAATGTCCCCCCCGCATATGGAGGCATGCATGCGCGCAACGTGGAATGGCTGACTGTACTCGTTCTAGCATCATAGTGTCCACAAAAGTAAATGCACTATGGAGACGAGCAACTAAATCCATTTCTGAAGTAATTGGGTCTCGATAAACTAATTCCTTTAGATGGCCCCATAGGAAGAAATCTAAAGGGGTCAGATCTGGAGATCGTCAAACAACGGCTTGACGTCATTTCACGTGCCTTATTATGCGCGTTGGACATTTCGAACATCTTCCTATGTAAACTTACGCAAATACTAAAATAAATTTGCATAAGTCTACTAAAGTTAGCAAATGGCTAGCAAAAATGCTGATAAAGTTACTTAATGTCCAGTTACTATTTTTTTAAGTAACGATGTTCATATTTTGAATGAAGGTTTTTTTTTTCGTAAACCGGATATAACGTCATACATTTCCTCTCGCATTTTTCTCGAAAAACTATGGGTCGTAGAGATACAGTTCTTTGGGTATTTTTTATGTATTCCAAACAATGAATCTGGCTGTGCAGAGTTTATCCGGCCTTCTGGGGACACCCTGTATAATAAAAATATTTTTAGGTTATTCATTATTTATTGTTTAATAGTTTTTGTAATTTATTTTTTTTTTTCATGCGGGCCTAGTGCCTTCTCTTCTAATGTTGTCAAATAGAGTTAAAAAATTAGATACCTCTGATTTACAATAAGGCATTATTAAGATGAAAAATTAATGTTGATGTATTTCAATGATAATAATTATTGAAAAGAAATTAACGTGACGGACTTTAAATTGAAATTAGAACAAAATGATATTGCAATTAAATTGAACTAAGCAGGTTTTTCTTGATTTATTGCCATATGAGCTTAAATCGTAACGATTTTAAGAGATTACACTGAGAATATTTTAACCAAATAATTACATAACCAATTATCATATGGCAAGGAAGCAAGAAAAAACTGCATGGTTCACTTTAAACTGCCACATTAAAATTTTTATAGTGCAAGTATATTGACATCTTGGATTTATTTAAATATATTTAGAGTAACCAAAATTTTTATCGAAATTTTGCATGTCAGGAAAAACCTCTCTCTATTTTGACATTATGTTATCATTTACTCGAGCTTTTACTAATGCAATTAATTTTGTATATATTTTTCAAAATCACAAATATTACATTTATAAATATTAAATTTTTCAGTGAAATTTACTTTATTATAATTAAATTATTTAGATAAAGTAAATTAATTTAAACAGCAAAAAGAAAAGTGTGTCATTCTGTGTGAAAACAATAATTCAGTAATAAAACTGCGCCATTATACTGTGAAAATTTGCTCACATTTTAACGTAAGAATTTTCTTTTACAGATATGATTATGTCTATTTTCAACAACAAGATTTGCTTTGGGGCTGTAACTAATTTTATAATAACTTAAAAAATAAACTTTCACACTTGTTTCAGAAAGTAAATTATTTCCAAGAATTGCTACCATCTTGGAGTTAAAAATCCAATATCCCAAATGTGAATTTACAACTTAATCCGCGACAATTTTCAGACACTACACTGAGAATATTATAACTGAATAATTATATAACCGGCTATTATAACACGATTATTACTCTGGGTTTATGATCTAATAAATCTCAATTCGTAGTCCTGTAAGCAAAAAATTCCAATGCTGAGTAAAACTTAAGTGCTACTTAGAACTTTAAATTAAAAGCAATAGAAATGATATTTCTTTCGTTATATTATATTCATGACAATTTACCAATCTTAAATGATATATACATTTAAGCACAATAACAGTTTAAATTCATCATTTAAGTTTTGGATTATTTAAGATAACTGAAATTTATGTGCATTTTCTTTAAATACGTCATACACTACAAAATTTGAAAATTTTCAGACTTATTATATATATATATGCAATACTACGTTGAGCAACATGAGTGTTATTTAAAAATCCCTTAAAATGAAATTTAAAAAATATTTCCCATAAAAAGCTAAAACTTTAACTAATTTTTTTTTACTAACATAAATAAGCAATTTATAAAATATTAAAGCTATTTAACAGAAAAATATGATGTACATTACGTAAACATTATATGCATCTAATAACAAGAGAAATTTCAGAACAATAGGAATAGAGTTTGAGAAAAGTGTACCAGAGTGAAAAAAAAAAATAACACTTTGAGAAAGATACACATAAAAATATTTTTTGTTATATTTACAAAATAAATAATTTTTAATGTATTCAAACACTGTAATGTAATTCATTTAACTGTTTTAAACCATTTACCTTAATGGAAAATGTTTTAAAACCATTACCTTATTCAAAAATTTTTGGAATGCAATTAAACCATTTACCTTATTTTAAAATGTTGGAAATTTTTTTTTAATTGATACTTCTTAGTTAGTTTAGAAGTTTTTAGTCTTAGAAGTTTTTTGTCAAGTACGGTCATTGATCCTTTTACTTTTCCGTAAAGAAAAGTGCTTATAATACGTACCCCAAATTTTTTGCTCTAATTTCTTTAAAATGAAAGCCATAAAAGTTAGCCTTTTAAATTTATACCTATTTTATATCTATATCTTTATCTATATTTACATTATAAAAAATTAATGAAATGCAATACATATAAATCAGAATCACAGAAAAAAACCCACCCTCTTAAAATGAATAGAATTCTAGTTTAGAGTAAAAATTTTAAATAGCCCTGGTCCATAATCTGACTGATTTGATACAGTTAAAATCGTATCATTTTAAATAGAGAACCCTATAAAAGGGGGTAGCACGTTTGTTTACATTTTTAAAACACAGTTTTCTTAAATAATATAATCGTATATGCTTAAAAGATACATTTAAAGAATCAACAAAATATTTTCTATTTTTTAAACCACTAAAAACTACAAAATTTGAAAGATTCACGTCTCAGTGTCCATTAGTAAAGAATGATCATAATAAATCATTGGGTTGAAAGTTTACTTCACTATATTACAAATGCAGATGGGTGCTTATTGTTCAAATCATAGTGCAACAGGTATTACTTTTGAACTACAATAGTAGTGGTGTCATTGTAAAGTTGTCCAACAAGTTTTTCACTTTCATCAATTAATGCTTTGAAATATAAATGCTCCTCACATTAGAAATTAAAATGTTCTTACATTTAATGTCCAAGAAATGTGAATAATAGGTGTATAACGAATTGAGTTTTGTGAACTTAGTTCGAAACTCCAGGAGCCATATAGAACCGAAACCTCCCGTACTCCCCCCTAAAGCACCGAAGGTAAACCAGGGATAAGTACGATAAGATAATAGGTAAGAAAATTCTTTACTTAAGGTGGAGAAGGAAAGGAGGGAGCCTACAGATGCTATTCCTGGAGGTGTTCGTTTCAAATTGATAGAACAATGTGATTTCGGTAAAACTCTAGAATCCTGTACCCTTTCTGTTACATCAATTGCGAGGATGCCAAGTCGTCAAGTAAACAAACATAATGAATGTCACACGTAATTTTCGCGGTAAAACGATATTACGCTAAAATCCATCATTAGTATTCCAAGTCTCCAAGTAAACAAATAAAATGTTTGTTAAAAAGTTTTTCGTCGTTGTAAAACTCTATTTCACCAAAGTCCATCGCCAAAAATCACTATTACACTAGCATTAGTTACCAATTAGCTATTACGTCAAATTTTATTCCTCAAATTATACGGCTTTAACTTTAAATTTTATCAGTTTTATGCCAAAACTTTATTCCTAAAATACTTTTAATACCAAAATTTATGGCTTTATCGCCAAATTTTATCACTAATCGAATTCTTATTTTTAAAATTGCTTTTACGCCAAAATTTATCGCTTTATTGAAATTTTATTTCTAAAATGCTATGGCTTTATAATAAATAACCATTATAATAAATAACTACTAATAAATAACTAAATTTGATATAATATTTTACGGCTTTAACGCCAAATTTTAACACTATTATGCCAAACAATTTATGCCTAAACTGTCTTTAAGCCAAATTTTATATTATCTTATTTATTATTTTAAATTATCAAATTTTATATTATCATTATCTTGCCAAAATTGTATTCCTAAATTGCTTTTAACCCAAATAATTATGTGGATTTTTTTTTTGGAGGGAAATAACCCAAAAAAATGTATTATTTTAACAATGATAATAATTGCTATTACGCTAAAAATACGCCAAAATTATCCGCTAATAGTCATATTTTTTTTATTTTGGTATTATGCCAAAAATATATGTTTTTTACGATACTGAATTTTAATGATAAAACAATTTAATTAAGAAAGAAAAAAAAAAAAAAATGGGAATAACTTAGATTTTATTTTGACATATCCTCTATTGAGGCGGACATGATCTTTTTTATTACCTTATTAAAACTGTTTCTTGCATAACAGTATCAAATAAATGAAGAAAACAAAAACAAAAACATCATTAAATAACAAAAAAATTTAATACTTTCGAGCGGATTTTTCGTTCGTTAACTAATATTCTAAAATTAAAAAATGTCATTTTTTGACTCGAATTCAAATACAGGTTGCCATAACACCTTAATTATGTCAACAGCATTAAAAGAAATTAATTATTTGATAATTAAATATAAGTTTTTAATAAAGTAAAAAATCGTTTTTGTTGTTTGTTTCATATTTTCATGAGTGGCAACATCAAAACAATTGCTTATATTCTATATCAGTTATAATTATATCATTATAAGAATGTTCTCGGAATAATCTATAATATCTCGTAATAATTATTTTAAAAAGTATATATTTCTATTCCTGTTTATTTAAAATAAAAATTCTGCAAATAACAATCAAAGTAACAATGAAATCGCCATTATATTGCTTTGAAAAAGAAGAAATAACCTTTAATTAAAGAATTGTAACCCTAAAGGAAATTGCCGGAAAATTGGCGAAATATCCCGGGTTGCAAGATTGGCGACTATCTCAGGGGTACAGTATTGTAGATTTTAACCGTGATTTCAATGTAGGACACCTTCTCCGCTGGGTAACATGGAAATTACTACAGGTATGCCTTCTAGGGGTGAGTGACCCAGGACGAAGTGTCATGCATTGGAAATTACTGCAAACCAAAAGTCTTAATTCTTAGCATAATGCTTTAACGTTACTTACATTTTAAAATATTCATAAACGATAAAAATTGCCTTTCCTCTAGGATCTTTAATCCTCCTTAATTAAGTAAAAATTTGTTGATAGGAAAGACAAGTGAAAGAAAGAATTTTTTTTTTTTTTTTTTTTGACGCAAGAGAGAAACTAATACTTTGAAGAGAGTGTGGAGTGGTGAAACTGAAGAGCAACATTTGGTTTCAATTCTCATGCCTGTCTCTGAAAAGTTATTTTCTTTTTCCACGCATAGAGGGGAAAAATTATGATGCTGAATACCTGAAGAGTTCTTCTACGTGAAAGCACACAGCTGTTGGAATTAGGAGAATCCATTTTTCGACCCTCATTTGCTCGACGTGGGGAGTCCTGCTCTTCATAGCTCGCATAGTTCATCGGGGGATAAAAATATTTTAGTGGTGTCTCAGCTACCATAAACATAAAAATAAAATAAATAAATAATAACCGGGTTGCAATATGTGTTGGCTGATTTTTAAACCTAAGTTTAAAATTATGGAATAAGTCATTATTTGTTTTAAGAAAAAAATATAAAATCTATTCAGTGTAATAGTTTTATATTGCCTGTTGTAAGAGGCGGCTAAACTGACCTGACCCTCCTGGTTGGGGGTTCGAAACAGATATAGTCGGACTGCCTCTACAGAAAAGACCAGGAAACGACTAATGGACCTGAGATTGGGTTTCTGGAACATACATACGCTGTATCAAAGTAAAAAAGTTACCACTGCTCATAGAGCAGATGGTCTCATATATAATTGATTTACTATTGATTTGAAATAAGATGGACAGGTAACGGAATGATGGACGTACAAGAGCACACCATCTGTTACAGTTGCCGTGACACGAAACACTTCTTTGGAACTGGTTTTATTCTGAACAAGAAAATTAAACATCTTGTTATGGACTTCTTGGCTGTCTCGCCAAGACAATGCTATCTATGCCTAAGAGGAAAGTTCAATAATTATTAAACTGAACAGAATGAGATGAGCCGGTCATCTCATGAGAATGGAAAGTGATAGAGCTGTTTTGAAAATTTTCAACGCAATCTTTGTTGGACAACGACCAGGGGGAAGACCGAAAAACAGATAGGTCGACTGTTTAGACTCATTTTAATGTTATTAAAGATCAAAAACTGGAGGTCCACGGCCAAGAGGAGAACAGCCTGGCTGGATTTTTAAGTAATTCTAATTATAAGGTCTAATAATAAGGTAAGGCTAATTAAGGCCACTTATAAGGTCTAATGTAATAGTCTATTAATCTATACGTTGTTATTGAGAAATCAGTCCGTTAAGGTTTTGGCGAATCGATGCTTTTTTTCTTTTCTAAATGAGAATAGAAACTTGTAAAAGAAATTAAATACCTTTAAATTTGTTTTTAATATTAATAAACACTTATTTATAGCCTTTCGATAAAAGCAGAAATTTCCACGCTTTGGTCCCTCGGATAAAGACCAACCAACAAATACCGTATATCTGACGACAAAGCAACTTATTCAAAATATCCTACATATTGACAGGCAAACTGAATTCATTTTTAATAGCATAAAAAATTAGTAGTAATATTATATGAAATAACTCAGTATTTCATAAAATAAATTTTAATTTGTTAAATGTTGTCCCTAAAACCATGTAAAATGTAGAAGCCTTTTAAATTTGTTTTATATTAAATTATATTTTTCTAAAGAATAAACGAGCTTACAATGAATGGAAATTAAATCGTTGAACTTTAGACAATGCCGGATGATATTATGTATAAACAATCTTTAAAATTCAATCGTATTTTCAGATACTTTAACTCAAAATGAGTTTTTTCCTATGTACTACACATTGTAGGATCCGATACAGTCCGAAAATAAGAAAAACCAATAAATAAATAGAAATTGTACTACTTTTTTTTAAAAATAACAACAATTCAAGTACGAATTAAAATAATTAAAAGTATCTATGACTTAAATTACAGGATTTGAATCTCGTTACA
This sequence comes from Caerostris extrusa, assembly GCA_021605095.1. Lineage (NCBI taxonomy): Eukaryota > Metazoa > Arthropoda > Arachnida > Araneae > Araneidae > Caerostris > Caerostris extrusa. The sequence goes on from BPLR01000145.1 coordinate 17,693, forward strand.
ATTTCAAGATAAAAAAGAACAGCATAAATAATTAATAATTTCAACAGGTTCTTAAATATATTCCATTTAATATAGTTATCATTTAATACATTTTTGGTTTATTAAATATTATATTTTCCAGATTTTGAAAAAATTAAAAACAAGTAGCAATTATCACAAAAATGTTCGCATACAAATAAAACTTGCCTCATATTTATATGATTTACATTAATTTTGGATCGTAATTAAGAAATATTTTTTTTCAAAAACGTAGCTTGTCATATTAAATAAAATCGTCTGTTAATTAAATAGTTTTTCTTTTGGTGTATATTTATTTAGAAAATTCCATAACTAAATGCATGAGCATATTCGTTTTAAATTCACTAGTTAATTACTAGTTTGCATTAGAAAATATTACAGGAACAGAGAAATTAATCGAAAAGTTCGTTTGAATGGAATGTTTTTCTGTGATAAAATATTAAAAAAAAAGAACAAAAGAATAAACATTAAATCAAAATTATACTAGATGCCATCAAGCTGTCTTATGGAATGAAACGATTTATCATTTGAAAATAAACATAAATCCAGAATTATCGGTTACAAAACGTAGAGTAGCACTGCAAAAGAATGTTATGGAATGCGTATAGGTTAAAAAAAATAATTCGATCAGCCAGCTATTATTACCTGAGTGTTAAGTAGGAAATTATTCAATATTGCAAAGAATCGAAAATTTATCGAATTTTATCTGAAAAAGGTTTTGCAATGCTATATTTCTAATGATAGCAAATATAATAAATTTGGAGCTAGTGGTTGTTTAATAGTTTATAAAAAAATCCAAGGAAAATTAATAAAAAAAAAAGAACTCATTCCTTTAATTTAACATGGCGATCGAGCAGATACGATGTCTTTCCGTGAAGTAGATAAGTTCAAATTTATCGACAGAATTATGAATCAGCAAATGTATATTGACATTTTCCAATGAAATTTTAAAATAATAAAAAATTTCGGTCTACAGAGAAACAAAGTTTTATCAGGATAATATTCCCACTATAATTTTGCCATATGTTACTATTCCCACTATAATTTTAATATGTTACTATTCCCACTATAATATATAATACTATACATAAATGTCTCTCCAGTCATCACATTTAAAACCCAATATAACACATTGGAACATCTAAAAAAATTCGGAAACATAACATTTATTTAAAACATCATCAACATTAGCATGATGCTTAATGCATTCTTAATGTAAATTAGAAAAAAATAATTCTATAATTTACTAAAAATTACTTTGAATCTATACCAGAGGCATTAAACATTATGGATATTTAATCAAATACTAAAATTGTTGAACATGCAGTTGAAAGATTTTTAAACCTAGTTTTACTTATACGAAAACATATGTGGGAGAAAGACGTATTATTATATTTGTTATTAGACGTATTATGTATTTAAGACCTATTTATTCTAAATAGTTTAAAAATGTAAAATATGTTCAAGCTGAATTAATTCAAAAAAAAAATTTTCAAAATTTTGTTTAACATTTTTTATTTAATAACTTATAAACAAGGTATGTTTATTCGAAAAATTTTGTGACATTGTTTTCTCATTGAAATCGATCTTATTATACAGTGCCTCTCGCATGTGTGTGATTCTCATTGTAATTCCAAGAAAAGAAGCAGAAGTAATTTAAAATTTCAAATAATTCAACATTAAAAGACCTTTATTCCAAATAATACTATATGTTTTATTAAATCTAAAACTTTTCACGTTTTAAAAAAATTAAAGAAATATTTTAAGTCCATTTAAATTTTCGCATATGATTAATACTCTTATCAAATTAATATGCTTTACATTTATTTTCGTTTTTGCAATTAAGAAAATTTTTTACGCATGACTACATAAAATTATCTGCTTAAAATATTAGATTATTCGTATCTGATATTTATTTATATAATTATAATAATTTCATAATTAAATCTCGTAATCATGTTTCATTATGAATTCGTAAATATATAATTTGTATTTAGAAAAAGCTATATTTTTAAAAAAATGTAAACAGTTTAATTAATTCAATTGATATTATGTCATAAGCCGTTATAAAAGTAGCTTGACGGACAACATATCTTTTAGAAAATAATATAATTATGCTTGCAAAAATGTTAATCTAAATATTCATGTAAAAATTTTATTGCAGAAATATGAATATAATGATAAAAGATGAAATGAATAATAAACAATCTTCACAACAAATTAAATCCAAATAATAATAATAATAATATAAAAAATGAAATAATAATAATAATAATATAAAAAATGAAATAATAATAATCGACTGGGCAGATATATAATTTAGAATTTAATGTAAGAACAAAACGCTTAACAACAATCTTAAAAAATAAAAAAAACTATAGAATTCCAAACAATTTTCTTTTCTTGAAAATTTTAATTTTCACTTTGAAATAAAAATGTCTTTGCTTTCAACAGACGAGCTTTCAAAACAATTTTACATTAACTTTTCTTTTGAATGGATTTTTTTATTAAGCTATTTAATAATTAATCAGTAATTTTGTAAATAAATTTTATGTATAAAAAAAGCTCATTATAGAAATTTCAAAAAAGCTGTGAAGGAAATTTAAAAAAAGCCCATGAATGAAATTAAAAAACAAAACGTATATTTCAGGGGAAATGTCTAAAATTGTAAGTGTTCCAAGGACACGAGAAACCCTTCTTCCCAAAACAATACCCATAGATTTTATGGGTAATAAACAAAAAGCCAAACATTAAATAAATAAAATAGATATTTAACAACATATGGGAACTGATATTTCCTCAATTTTTTCTTGTAGAATGTTTTGAGATCTTCGGCTGCGTATACTAAAAAAATTTAATTTACTCAGAAAAAATCAGACTTTTTACTATTATAATTTTAAGCTATACGTGATAAAACAAAGCTTGTTGACAGTAGCAAATATTCATACATATCATAATATTTTCAAATATATTGATATCAAAATAATATTTAAGTCAATACTATATTGATGCATCGACATGATGTCAGACTCCAAAATTAACAAATTACAAATCCAAAATTATACAAATTACAAATTTTAAAATAATTCTGTGTATTTGTATGAAAGATAAATTATCAAAACGTAAATTTTGTGTTAAAAAATGTGTATAAAAATGTTGCTTATCCTTTTGATTTAAAAAACTAACCATAAACTGAAGTGATTTTCTATCATTTGATTACAAATACAGTTTTTATTACATAAAAGATATTTAATTGGATGAAAGCATTTTGAATGGTAAATAGGTAATTATTAATAATTTTGAATGATTTTGGTATTTAATAATGATTTTTGGTATTTAATAATGAATTTTCACATTTACTTTGTCTAAAATAATCTTTCTAGAAGGGAAACCAGTTTTTAAAAAAAACATTTTTCGGTATAAATTACAAATTTTTAAAAAATAAGTTCAAGAAAACATTTACAAATTCTAATTGACTTTGAAACAGAAACAAAAATTTACCGTTAAATTAGAAATCAGAATTTGAATATTATCATTAAAAAGTATCAATTATTTTAAGAGTTTATATTTTAGTAACAATTACAAAGTATATCAAGTAATTTAAAAAGTATTAGGTATAAATATATTCGTATAGTTTCGTTTTTTAAATATATTGTTCCAGGTTTTTTTAAATTTGATCAATCAAATAAATAAATTTTAAAAAAGATTTTTATAATAATTGCAATTATAAATAAAATTGCAATCAGCTGAGCCGTTATAAAGTTTTCCATAAAATTTAGAATTTAATGTAAGAATAAACCCATAACAGCAATCTAAAAAAAATAAAAAATACTACAGAATTTCAAACAATTATATTTTTTTTTTTTTGAAAAATCTCATTTTTAGTTTGAAATAACATTGTCTTTGCTTTCATTAGACGATCTTTTAGAACAATTTTACAATAATTTTTATTCCCAAATAATATTATTAAATTAATTAATAATTGCTCAATTATTTTGTAAATAGATATTATGCATAAAAAAACTCATGAAAGAAATTTTTAGAAAAATGACAGATTTCAGTGAAAATGTCCAAAATTGAAAGTGACGAAGGGTACAAAAAACCCCCACTTCTCAAAACAATACCTATATGTTTTGGGTAAAAAAAAAAGAATTTCTAAAAAAAAAAAGAATATTTGAATAAACTGCAACAGTAAATTTCTTTATAGAAAATGTATAAAAGATTACATTTTCTATAAAGAAAAGGAAACTAAATTCTAAGAAAACTTTCATAAGTGAAAAACAAGAATTGTACCAAACAAATGAAGACAAAAACTTTTGCAAGTAACTTTTCGCTATATTTCAAATAAAAAAATTTTATTAAACACTTTCGAAAATGTTAAAATCAATTTTTTAAGAATATTTGAAAAATGTTGATATTAATTTTCTATAGTAAGATGTCAACTGAGAAATGAAATAAAAACAATAATAATAAAAAACAGTAATAATCATAAAACAACACATATTAATAAATACAATATAGTTCATTTTTAAAACTTGATTATGCAATATTAGTTAAATGTGGATTCTCGAAATATCCACAGCAATTTGGTAAAGTTTACATTATAACCATTGCGTAAAATGATTATAATGTAATCATTTATGTAATGATTATAACGTATACAATGTTGTATCATTTTATCTATAATACTATAAAGTAAAATTTTGAAATTTTTAATTATAATTTATCATAACAACAATACTTTTAAAACTCAGAAATTAAAAGAATAGTTTTTCTATTGTATTTTTTTTCATGTAACACATGAGTTTTAGTCGAAGTAAAAATAATTTCTAAAAATTTATTACGATCATTTATTAATTACAGTATTTTAGGAAATAAATTATTTACCTTTTAAAATTGATATAATCAATAAATTATGGATGAAAACATATTTTTATTGTTCAACATTTTTTGGAACGTTTTAGTTGTATAAAATTTGAAATTAATTTTATCAGAAACACGTTACGATTAAGATTAAAAATAAATTCAAATGCAAAAAAAAAAAAAATCGTTTTAAATCCTATAATATTTTTTATTCTTATATTTTATGATTAAAAATAAAACGATAATTAATCAATTAAAAAGAAATATATGAAGAAATCCATAAATGAAATTTTCGAATAAATACTATAGATAAATTACTTTAAAATAATTTTTGATAATAAATATTCAAAATAATAATACTGATAATTAAAACTAAAAATTAGAATTATTCCATGAAACTCCAACACTTTTTATTTTTATTAAAATAGTTTTTAACTTAAATTACACATAAATTTTTTGTTGTTAATAATACGCCACATAAATATTGTACTATATAAAATATATATTTATATATAAATTTTAAAATATTTTATAAAAATTAATTTTATAAATCAATATATATTTATTTATAAAAATATTCAATCAATATCATTCAAATATAGTATATGTTGTTATAGGGAGTTGCAAAATTCCAGAAAGTAGCGGTTTTATTTTTAATAAATTTCTAAGTGGTTTTTTTTTAATATTTTTTAAATTATATCTTTCGAAAACTATTCAGTTTGCAAAAAATATACCACTAATTCTCCCAAAAGAGTCAAATAAGGTGCTTTGACGGCATAAAAACTATGGAAATATCAGCCTGATTTTTAATGAAATTTAAGTGAATTTTGGGGCACACTATATTATTCTTTTGTTACAGGAAAAAAATATAATTCCTTTTGATCACCAATCGTTATTTTTATTATTTTAATAAATTGGAAAATATTTGAGGAAACAACATAATTGTGTTGTTTAAATAATATTATTTTTTTAACACGGTTCAAAAAAATACTGTTTCAGAAAATACAATTACAATTACAATTATACAGCATAAAATTGCAAAATAGGCCTATAAAACTTATAAAGATTGCAAAATCGTTTTTCTAAACATAGTTATATTTGAATTTTTCATTTTAACTTTAGTAAGTGAAAAGAATCTGAATTTATTCTGCATTCAGAAAAATATGTTGAAACTTTTTTATAATTTGTTGAAACTTTCGTTGATACATTTTATTATTTCATGTTTTATTATTATAACAATGTTTTTGAAAATTTTCTTTAAAATATATATTTAACTGAGTTTCCTTAAAGACATATAATAATATCCCGACAATAATTTTTCTCATTTTTTTCATTGAGAACAATCATAAAAAATTAATTAGTTCCATTTTGGAGTAAGAATAAATTTTCTTTCAATTTTATTTAAAAAGCGTTTTTAGTTTTCGAAAAATGCGCAAATTGAATATGAACTATCTTTATATCACTTGAGCCTAGGATGTACATATTTATGAAAGCCTCTGACCACATATACTCACTGTAACTTGGCTGCGGTTGCAGTATACGTATAAAAATTAATACATACAAATATTTTATTTTTTACTTATATTAAATAATATATAATATAGTGAAAACGAATTAAGTATTGAATGTGTAATAGTATATAAGTTTAATAAATATTTAAATATTTGGGTTCGATTCTTTTGTAGTGAACCAAGAGCAAAAGTGTGTAAGTAAATGGTTTTTTTTTATTTTTTTTTTTTTTTTTGTTCATGCGTAAAAGTTTTCATTCATAAATATGCGTTGATGCAAAAAACTTTTATATTTTAATATATATTTAGCAACAACCACATATCCTTTATTTTATCTCAATTTTAAAATGGAATGTGTTTTTAGTATCAAAATATAATTTAAATTAAAAATTGTAGGGATATCCAATCCAAGGCAGAACGTTATTCATAAAGGAGATTTATTTGATCTACTCAAAAAAAATATATAACAAATAAACATATTTTGGAAATAAAATTAAATGGAAATAAAATAAACATATTTTGTAGCGGCCCGAGGTTTATGTATACCTGTTGTTGACTATGACAAATAAGAAAGAAATAATATTAGCAAATTAATCGATAATAAATTTAGGAAAATATATGTGAAAAATGAAATTGTTTTCAAAAGATGTTGCTTTCAATTTAAGTTTACAGTAAGATATAAATTGCTTAACATTTTCAAATAAAAAGAAATTCTGGTATGCACTCTCTTAGGTTCTAATAAATCTGAGTTTATAAAAAAAATAATACCGTGTAATCATCCGTATATGTGTAAGGAGAGGATAAGCAATTAAACTCATTGGACGACTCTGTATTCTTAAATCAAAATGCATTTCAAAATTAAAAAATAAGAATTTTTTTTGCAGCTTTTTCCCAACTCGAGGCCTACTCACCATTCTAACTTTTACTATTAGCAATAAACCGCAGAATTTTCTGCCACAGATTACGTTTACCTCCTTTGAATTTTTTTGTTTATTAAATTTATCAAAAATTAATATAATTTTAGTTTTGGAATAAATGTCAAAAAAGTTATTAAAGTGAGTTAGTTTTGCTTGTTGGAATAAGAAAAGTAGCCTTTGAAGTTTTGATGTAAAGTTACACATATTTCAACAGAGTTTGAAGTTGGAGAATCGTTAAATAGATGCATATCGTTTGCAAACAGCGATCTGACCATAAAGCAAGTATTTGATAAAATACTTGTTTCATAAAATAACAGTATTTAAAAAAGTATTTTAATATATTTTTATCCATGTACATATGAAAAAACAAGCAGTGTGATTTTGATCTGCCCAACATAAAAGTATACCTTTAAGGTAATTATTAAATTTTAAAATGGAATTAATTTTAAAAACTTAATAAAATGTTTAAACTTATTTTGAAGTTTTAAATTATAATCAAAAAAATTCTGCATGAAATTTTAAATTCTTAATTTTTGTTTTTTAAACTGATTACTTCATAAAAATGTTTTGAAACTCGATATCTTGAATATTAATAAAATTCTATATCTTAAAATGAGGTAATAGATATTTCAAATTTAATACGAATTTTTCATTATTTAAAAATAATTAAACAAATATAGACGAAAAAACTTAAAAAAATATGTGTTGAATTTAGATTTAAAAATTAAATTAAATTTCAAAAATTCGCTTAAATATCTGATTTATTTAACTTAATCTAAAAAACAATATAATAAAGTAATATAAACAATCATGCAAAATGCTTTTTTTTTTCACAATCAATTTCATGCCTTAATTATTAAGTTTTTAAAAAAACCGGTATTACAAATTAGAAATTCAATCTTTTCAAATAAAATATAAGCTGTGATTTGAAAAAAAAAATGTAAAATTTATAACAGGAATTGGAAATTTAAACAAAATACTGCTAAAAACTTTATAAAATATTTAAACCATGACTAGCGCATAAAATAATTATATGTCTTTTTAATGTTTAAATTTTTTAAATTTTACATAAATATGAGCCAGTTCAAGTTCGCATTAAAATTTACATTTCAATTTAATAATGAATGTGATTTACGATGATGTACTTTAGGTATAAATGAAAATGAGGGAAATTTCATAAAATAATAATTTTAAAAAATGAGAAAAATATAAATTATTATAACATTTTCAATAATTTACAAAAAATTCTTTGGATAAATTTGCAATTCATTTATTATAACACTTTATATAATTCATGAATAAGGAAAAATTAAAATAATCTATTGAAACTGGTAATTAAAGTCAAAATTTTTGTATAAAAATTTAGAACTATTTCGTGTTAAATTTACAAAAAGAATTCTTTAAGTTTTTTTAAATCTGATGAAATTAACTCTTTAATATAAGAACTTTAAAAACTAAAATTCCAAACAGATAGTTAAATACATGAATTTTTTTTTTAACTGAAAAAAATTTTATTTTCTTATGGTAACATCTTAAAAATAATTATAATAATCTATAATGACAAAACTTTTGGAGACTTTGATAAAAGTTAATCAATTTAAAAACAAAGAAATTGGTTGTTTGAAATTTAATTTATTATCATGCCTAAAATATAATAGTTATTAACAATGAAAATATTTTTTGTTGCATTTCGTTTATTTTGTAAAAAAAAGTACTTTTAATATAAAGAGTTCTATATATATATATAAAATTTTTAAATTTTGAAAATAATGTTCTTTATTTTCTACATAATATACATTTCGCAATCTTGTGATTTCTTAAAATTTCTCTTACCGTTATTATAAAAGTAAAAGACTAAATGTATTACCTAGGAATTTTTTAACCCTAAGAATATTAATTTAAAAATTATATTATATTTATTAATACAAAAAAAAATATTTACCTTTTCAGATATTTCTAGCGAAAAAATCGTTCGATCTTGTTTCGTCAATTTCGAATACATGTGGTCGAACTTTTTTAATTCCCAGGTGCCTCACTCACAGAAACCAAACTTCCGAAGCACACCACTGTTACACTGCAGCAGACGATATTCTGTTTCACTCCAGAATAATAATAACGATAATAAAAAAAAAAAAAAAAACGAACACCTCTAAGGTTAAGAATCCAATTTTGCGTTCGTTTATTTAAATTACGATCGTAGCTCCTCCACGTGGCAGCTTAGCATAACAGTCGTCCATCAGAATTTATGACACGCAAAAGTTTTCTGGGAACTCGTTTGCACTTGAGGGCTCTAAGATAATATGTTCCGCAATGTTATTCTTTCGGCCGCCTCCACCAGTGTGGAGCTCCAAATCAACAGCCGAGTTTCTCGCCAAGAGGGGAAGGTATTCCACCTCCTGAAAAAATTTCGAATGCGTGTCGGTGAAGAGTTGTCGTCTGAGATGCCGCCAAGAATTAATTATTTGCTTCTATGATTTTTGCGCTCTGTTCTACAGATCGGCTCGTTGATTCTCTGATTCGAACGTGCATGGTAGATTGGTTTCGAATAGTGCACGCGAAACTAATTAGGGCAATTGTGACTCATTAAGCTCTAAATAAATAATTTATTTTTTATTCTCACTTAAATGTAAGTCTGTAGTGAAAAATATATTATTATTTATTGTTCTGATAAATTGTTGCTTTCCTCATTAATTGTATAATTTTGAATGGTAGAAAATAGGGTTTATTTTCCTAAATATTCTTATATAATTGCATAAATAATATATTTTTAAATATTTAATGGATATTTTGGTCAGTATTAAAATTCTGACATTTTAAAATTTTGTGAAATCTTCAATAATTTGGATTTTTTAAAACCATTTTCAAGATTTTTGAATTCATCTTTAATCTGTGCTTCGAAAAAGAAAAAAATTAATTTTATGAACAGTAAGTTTTTAAACCGGAAATGGTATGTATATCGTAATAAAATGTAAGTTTTAATTAAGTACATGGATTATTTTTTTCCTCTCAAAATTGTGTTAATTAATATTAATTTATATTGAAAACTTTTGAAGTACAAATGATTGAAAACTTATCACTTTTTATTTAGTGATTTTAATTGAATTTTAAGAAATTTATCGTAATTTTTTATTTTAATTATTATGCATGAATATATGGCATTAAAGGAAATTCAATAGTTGTTTTAAATTGTTTATTCAAAATATTTAAAATTATACAGCATTTGAAAGATTAAAATATTATTTAAAAAAATGTTGTTATTCATTAAATACTACTATGAAACCATTTGTTACCAGCCTATCTTGATTCAATAATTAGCAATGCAATCAATTTCCAAAAAATTCTACATACTTATGAAAAGGACAAATGTTTTAAAGACCATTTATTAACATTCCATATAACATTGTGGAAACTATACCTTAAATTTTGGTAATTATACAATTATTTTATTCTGATATAATGTTTACAATTTAAATTTTAAGAAAATGTAAGATTGTGGCTCGATTTAATGATGATGTAAAAACATAAATCGACCTCAACATCCAGTTTTATTTCATTAGTGAATTTAATAGAGCAGAATTTTATCTTTACGGTATATCAACTATGTTTATGAAAAAAAGCAGAAATTTGAAAATTATGTGTATTTTTCGATGCACTTATGTGAAATTTAAAAATGTAACTAAAAGTTAAAAGTTAGTGTAAATTGAAAGTACACTTGGTAAGTACTTAAAGCAAGTAAAAGCTTGGTACTTAAAGCAAGTAAGCCCCTTTCCTATAATGTACTGGTTCTCAAAACTTTTGAAGTCAGGCACATTTGAAATTCTACAAGTATCTGTAGGCACACTAAATACAAATTTCTGACAAATATTTTATTATAGAAACGTCAAAAATTAAATCAAATATTACAGAAAAAAATAATGTGTCAAAAAAAATATAAAATAAAACTTACCTTAATGAGAAACCTGAGCCTGAAATGTCCAGCGATTTCTTCAATGTTTAGGCATATAATTGAAAGGCAGATTCTCATTTTCTCGTCGATACACTGAAGATTTCCTCTCTTTTTACACTACACTGTGGTGAGGGTAAAAAATCCTAATCACATAAATATGAAGATGAAAATTGTAATAAAAATTTCAAAGCTTTTTGAGATACCGATACAACTTCTTTTTTTTAAAGAAAGTTTCAAGGCACAATTCCTTATATTTAATCCGCCATTCACTGCCAGTGGATATAACTGCTAGTTTTTCTTCCTGCAGTTAATATTAAATGATCAACTCCACAACTTACAAACGACGGAGTCTCATAAACAGCAATGGAAATTTTTTTTAACCAAGAAAATCACATAGAAGCTAACACTTTTAGTTGCCATGGAATTTACGGCTCTTAGTTTCTCGGAAACAATTTTTTAGTACATTATCGCTATTTGGCACTTTTAAGAGAATAAAAGAAGAGAAAAAGCAATCAGAAATGTTAGTTGATTATAATGAAAGTGGTCTTTGAACAGAAAAACTGACAAGGAAAAGAGTTACTATATTTATTCTTATATCTGGACACATATTTGTTTGGAATGTACTAATGCGCCTGAGAGCACCCTTTGAGAACTATTGTTATAATGGAATAATTAAACCCATCTTCATGGGTTTTATCCAATATAAAACCAAAAAAAGTCCTCATGAGAACACCCAAACTCGAATGAATCTCTCAGTTTTGTATGCCAAAAACTGATTTTATTGACATCAAAATATAATAGAAAGGCAATTAATCATGACTTGCATTGTGTGAACGTAACCAAGAACGTGAAAATTCTATCTATGATTTTTTTATTAAAAACAATTAATCAAAAACGATAGATAAAAACTTAATCAACAAATTTTAAGAAAAGATTAAAAATCTATGATCAATGTTACCATTTCAGTCTTTTGCTAAATTTTAAATTCTTTTTTATCTTCAAAATGCAGTAATTAAATCTATACAAAATGCAGTATTAAATCTATTAAATCTATATATCTGCAGTAATATCATACTAACGCCTACATAATAACTATATTATCCTAATTAATATTTCATTTCTGTTTTAATGATTATATTGTCTAATAAAATTATCTTCGTTGTAAAACATAAAATAGCTTAAGTATCTATGATAACTAATTATTTTTTTCTAGAACTTCATTACATCCTATATTTCTTAAATCATTTTAAATGATAGAATTTGTTTCTGAGAGACACTAGTAGCTAATAAAAAAACAATGGATAAACAAAAAATTTTTACTTTTACAATTATTTAATTATTCATAAGATAATTACATCGTAATGAGCATCTTGAAAATTTCTAAATTTCTAACTATTTTCTTTTTTTTTTTTTTTAAAACTCAAGTCTATAATATAATCAATTTTTAATTGAATCTCTTCCATACTGAAATTTCTTGTTTTTTATTTTTATCACTTACGATAGAAATTAAATTATTTATTATAAAACGATTATTTTTAGTAACAATATAGGTTGATGACTTATTTATAAATATAAATAAAGATATTTATTTAAAAAATCTGGCCTCATTAAACCAAAAAAATTGTGACTCCAAAAGATTTATAATTGTGATTAACAAAATATTAATTCTAAAATAAATATTAAATTTTTTGTAAGATGATAATATTAATAATAATTTAATTGTTAGATGAATAAGTTTATTTAATATCATTTAAACATTGTATATTTTGAAAAGTAGACAAATAATTTGGCCTGAAATTTAACTTCGATTCAAAAATTAGAACAAGTGATTAAATTCAGGTGATTAAATAAGTTGAGGTAATGATAGTTAAGATTAATTAAATTCGAATGATTGCGTATAGTTACGATTATTTACTTACACGTTAAAACTTATAACATATTTAAGTTTGGTAGTTTGTGTTAACAAACAACTCTGCAGAATAAGCATTTCTATGCAAAAGGTCATTTTAAACAAAAAGAACAAAAAAGCATTTCTATGCATTTTAGAACTGAATGCTTAGTAAATTATACGTAAAATAAGCAGGAAAATAATAATTCTGCAGCTTGATTTCCACAATAAAATACTGCTTAAAAAAGCATTACTGAAATATGAGTTGCTGTAAGATAAAGTTCAGAAACAATAAAATCAACATATTTGTTACCTCATCATAAGCCATTTTTAAATACTCACATACGTATCTGACTGATTACATAGGTAGCGAATGTGAAATTTTTCATCCCAAGAAGAACTTTTGAATAAAAAATTCAGCACGTTTTCAAAAAATAAAAAAATTATATATACGATATGAAACTAGATTTTATCAAGTTTATTTGTAGAAAGAATTTATATGCATTATTTGTATTCAAGTCAGTAAGCTAACCTCAGCAAGAAAATATTAATCAAAGAAATCCAAGTAATAAAAAGAATATATGAATTTTGAAAATAAATACACATATATAGTTTTTTTTTTACTATAGTAGGTACATATTTAAAATTCATTAAGTAAAAAAAAATAAATTGATTGGGATAGAAGACATAAAATTTGAAAAAAATCTTCAGAAATATTTCATTAGAAAGGTAAGCCATTATTTTTATATCCAAAGCAAAAATGTTCTCAACAAAATATTTAGTTTCGTAACTATGCTTCCTCCTATACACTTTGCAAGAGAAACGACCGTAATCAAACTGTGTTTACTTGCAAATTATAATGTGTATTATACAAAAATTTATAGCTTGATATCTGTATTATACAACAAATAGTATTTTAAATATCCCTTAACATATATGTAAATTAATATTTTTATTTCATGAAATACATTTTACTATTTCAGAGACATTTTTTTAAATTTTCCATTTATATTTTAGAATTCAAAGTTTTAATTTATAGTTAAAATTACATGATCCATATGCTTTTATATAATTAAGAATTAATAAGATAATTTTAATATTTAATTACAATAAATAAAAATTATTTTTATAGAGAAATATATCAAACTTCAAAATGATATTTCAGTAGGAGTTGGAAATATTCAAGTATGAAAGTGTGATATGATAAAATATGTATATAGCTTGATTTAGTTATTAAATACCCAAAATTACAAATAATGGTACATGAATAAAATTTCAAAAGAATCGCTTACAATGTTTATAAGAAACACATTTGGTAAGAATTATATAAATGGCTCAATTTATTTTTAATCAAAAAATGTAAACAAACGGTTTAAGAAAATTCTCGATTTTAGAAATTAATGTTTTAAAATTTTTTTGAAAATATTTTATCAATTTATTTTACAAATTGCACTTCAATTTATTTTATGCATCGTTTTTAAAATTAATATATTATTCATAATTATAATATAATTAACTAACCTTGTTTAAAAAATTGCAATTGTAGAAAGACATTTTAAGTTACATAAACGGAATACATTTTTTTTTTTTTTTTTGCTTATTCATCTATGACAGCACAAAGAAAAACAAAATGGCAGTAGAACAAAGAACAGTCCTGATGGAATAAAAAAATGCGAGTGATTAAAAAACGTAAAATAACGAGGTGTTGAAGGATCGTAATAGGTCAAAAGGAATTGAAAAAGAAAAATAATAAATAAATAAACATAATAAATGAACAATGCAGCAAAAGATTTTCAACCCTGGATAATCGGAAAATTAGACTAGTTCGAAGGAAAGAATATTAGAATTAGAATTTTAATAAATATTCTGAATTAAAATACATCCTTGCATGCAGTATATTTTTTGCGACCGATTCTGATTTATAAATGGTTAAATAATATCTAATTATTTTAATTCCATTTTCATTAATAGCAGGTAGCATAAATTTTCTTGATAAAGAATCGATTTAAAAACAAAAATCGATTTATTCATGTTTTATTTATTTTTTTCATCTGCCGTTTTTTTTTATCTGTGTATTTTTGCAATTTTATATTTTTATTTTATTAATTTAATTCTAATTTTCATTTTTATTTAATTAATTTAATTCTTTTTAGTTAATTTGATTCTTTTTTTTTTTTGATGCCCCTTTTCATTTTATTTTTTGTTCGATTCTTTTCAGTATTTTGAATTCTAATTTCATAATATTCGTTCACCAATAAAACTTCCTAACATAAAATAAGTTATGAATTATGTATTATTTACTGAAATTATATTAAAAAAACAAGTAATGCCATCTAATTTATAATAAATTATAAAATGTTGAATTAAATATTTTTTTCTATTATTTTAGCGCATATTTTTATTATCGAACAAGGAACGGTACATGATTTATGCTTTATCCTTTCATCGATGTCTGGAAGTTTTCTGAGATAAATTTTTCTAAAGATTTCGCTCAATGAAAACCGAATAGTAATTCATTGACCTCAAACAAAGAATTCTGAAATAGTTTTATTTTCAGTTTCAGTGTTTTATAAATACTGCTGAATTCCTTTGTTTAGATAAATTTTTTTACTTATATTTTTGCAATAAAATAATTAGCCCTTGTTTTATAATTAATGATATTTTCTAATTAGACTAAGTCTTAGACTTCTTAGTTTTTAGAAGATCAAAACTTACAAGAAGTCTATTATTTGCAATGGCACATTATTTTTCAAAAACATTTCCTACAATAATTAATCAGGGGAATTAAAAACTAACACATGATCATGTGCATTATTAGTCACTGACTAATAATTTACTAGAACTATAAAACATCGTTTTACAATCCTTAGAGGAATAATTTCTAGTGCAAGGGTTCTTAAACTTTCTCCCACTTGGGCAACGTATTTTTTCAAACCTCTTCTTAACTCCCCTAACTATTTTACGTTGTTCTTGAGATCTACTCTTTAGCTCAATATTCTCATAGGCATTACATTTTATTAAATATTGGTAAAAAATGTATTGTTGGTTAATTAAATAAAACATTTTAAGGTAAACATATCTATCTTGAACATTTTTAAGGTAAACATATTTATTAGCACATTGAATAAAATACATAAAATGAATAAACGTAGCTGCAAAAAGAAACAAATTATAATTTATAATATGCTTTCTATAAATAATTCTTACACAATCAGATGGGTGTAGTTGTTCTTTCGAAACCAAAGTCATATTCTCAAGCTCGATGTTAAAGAAGTTTTATTTTAGTGATCCACTTCTTTATTTTTTATTTCACATTAATTTATTGTGCAGAATGTAATCTGCTGTTTTCTTCCTGTGTTATTGTTAATAATGTTCTAATGCCAAACCACTAGGAGTAGGCTAATATTTAATTTATTGAAACTATGTTTTTCTTTTTAATTTATTGCAAAATACAATAAATATTATAATTGTAGATTGTTTTTGCTTTTTTTTATATCACGTAAAAAATTTCATTCTCAATTTTCTCCTTAGGAAGCGTTTGAAAATTTAGTATCAAATATTTTATTTTATTATTACTACGATGAATTTGAATTTATGCAATTTCAAAAACTTTTGTTACTCCAGTTTATTCATATTTCCGCATACCTTAATCTGATACTAGGCATTTATATATATATTTTCGTTTAAATTTAAAAAAACTATTTATTTTTCTTATTTCCCTCATGTAATTACTTTGCATCCTGTACAGTAAATATGTATTTCAGGAATGTTTTTTTAAACTATACAAAAATTGAAGCATGGAAAAAAAAAAAAGATAGGATGATCAATAAAAGATTTTATAGTTTTTCTCGTCATTATATGATTTCTGATTGATTTTCATCATTATGGTTACTGACTTTCACTATTATGGCCATTGTTCTTATTGGCATTCACCATTATAGTTTTTTACCAATACCTAACAAAAGTTTACGATTTGAAAATATAAATAATTATAAATTTTATACTCAATTTTGTCAGTATGTTTTGTAATTGAATTCAACTTTTTACTTAAAAATGTAATTCTTTGATTTCATAAATTTTCAATAATATTTCAAATGTAACATTTACTTTAATTTTAAGACACATGTATATTTCATATTATAGAATTCAAATATTTTGATAATCATCAGGTAATTTTTATCGTTACTATTTTCTGTATTACGATAATTTAATGCTGGATCATATGATATTTTGCTTTTGTAAAAACCATTTAATTAAATGATGCAAAAATGTTAAAATGGATTGTAAATTTGATAAAGCACATATTTTTTTCTTAATGTCTTATTCAATTTATTTATTAAAGCCAAAAACCCTTTTCCATTTTGAAGGCAATTAATTTAGTTTTTGCATTATTAAAAAAGAAAATGAGATAAAAAAATTATTTTCCCGCGAGGTTATAATATGTTGCAAAAATGCAACGCCAGTCTAAAAAAAAAAAATTATTATTTCCTATACATGAAATTTTTTAAAGCTGTAGTATGTAAAGGCATTTTACATTTTTATAAAAGAATAAAAGCACAGCTTTTAAGAAATCTTTTTGACTAGTACTGGCATCTATGATAATAATTCAAAAGTAAAAAAAAAGTCTAAAAAAACATAAAAAAAGTCTTATAAAAATTATGTTGAGGGCCAAATGTATATATATATATATATATATTCATATCAAGGAAAATGTCTCTATATCACGCAGTAATACAGATTTTAAAACAATTTCACAGAAAAAAATGGAAAAAATAGTCCGCGTATCGTTGAATTTTCATCATCACACTTAAATGTGTATCAATGTAATACGTGAAACCAATTTATCATAATTATTTTTATACAACCCATAAACGTTACGGACATTACATTTTTACCAAAACCAAATCAGTAAAACATTTTGATTACAATGCACTCTGCATAACATTGCTAAGAGGATAATGTCCTATACATTATATATGTGTATAGTTATGCTTCTTTTATCCATAAATCCTCTTCTCCGAAGGTGAGTGATGCACAAAAGGAAATGATCCCTGGGAAGGCTGGAGGAACAATGCGAGCGCACACGCAAGACGGTCGGCCGAGGTTCCCGAAATAGCAGCCCCATCCACCGCGTCCCAAATTTATCCCCGGCCCGGCAGACAGCTGCCGCAATCTGTACAGAAAGGGATACGTAATTATCGCGAAAAAACACAATCAACAAATCCAAATTGTTCCAGGTGCGGTTAATTTTAGGGAAGGCGCAGGTTTATCGACGGGGAAGGTTGGTCGGGGGCCAGTAGAGACGACAAATTACACGCTCGAGTGTTGTGTGATGGAACACGAGAGGTGCACCAGCACTCGAGGCAGCGATCTTTCACCTTTCGCTACTCTGCAACTTTTCCTCTAAAAGCTCTTCTTCTTTCAGATATAAATAATACCATATTATTTTTTAACATTGAAGAGATGGAGTAGAATAAAAAGTAATAATAATAGATTGGTAAAGTTCTCAGTTTTTTTTTTTTTAATCAAAATATCATTTACATTGCATTAAATAAAATTGCAAAAGTAAACTACTAAATATTTTTTAACGGAGCTGGCAATTATCTAGATCATGATCTTTTATACTATAAAGGCTGCAGCGACGTTACTCACTTAGCACTACCCAGGCAGAGAGTGTAGCTTGAAGATAAGCTACGGACGTGGAGTAACATGATCCACAACGCTCTACGATCATATTATACCGGGGCCTACAGTTTGAGGTGGATTCTAACCACTACAAACATCCATGGCACCGCCGGGACACGAACCCGAAACCTATGGAACCGCTCCAAACACTCAGCCATCAAACACGTAAATACTAAATAATAATAACATTAAAAACACTATAGAGTCCCAAGAATGAGAACGCACAAAAGCCATAATATCGACGCCAATTTATTTATTTATTTATTTTTGCAGTATTACGCCAGTTTATATGAATCAAACTCACCTCGGATAAGGGGGAAAATTAGATTTACATAAATTGTCACTAAATAAGGAGACTACTACTACTACACCACCAAGTCACTGTGCCTAGGGCTCAGTTGCCCCTTTACAGTTTGGGTGTGTTGTGGGTGAGAATCTGATTGGGCTCTATGACGCTCTACGGTTAAATGAGACCAGGACCTACGGCTTAGAGTTGGATTCGAACCCTTACACATATTCATGGCACCGCCAGATTTGAACCCGAAACTTGTGGTACACTAAATAAAGTCGAAACATAAATCACACAAATTATTAGTTTTAATGTTATTACAGTCCTTATAAAATACTCCTCAGTGCATGTTTGGCGGTCTGATGGCCAATCCTCCGTTTCTTTTATAAAAATGAGGTGTGAAAATATTCGTTTGAAGAAATTCTTGATATTTTTGGTTCGTAGAATAATAAACGTTTTCTCGTTGCAGTGTGACGCCATGATGTGTAATTAGAATTGCATGTGTAGCTTCTTCTTTCGAATCACTGTATTCAATAGTTTTTCGATCGAACTTAACTTGTAGATCTATAGAATGTGACATTTCTCTTCTGATGGACATCGTTTTCATCGTCACTGCGCTGTTGATTGCAGTTTTCAATCTCTGCAATCCTATCTTCAATAATTCTTCTGATTGGCAGACACGATCTCGCGCTAGCAAAAAGTAACCAATCTCTATTTTTGGAGGAATGTAGGTCTCCCCCTCTTCTGAGATGTTAAAGATAATAGATTGTTCTTTAGTTGCTATTTCAATTTTCAAACGAGCATGCGCTGCTTAAGACGGAAATGGGAGATTATAGAAAAGTCATAAAAATTTTATCGTTAGAATGAAAAAGGGCCATATTTTTTTCACAAACTCAGTTAAAAACTTAACCTAAGCTTAAGCAAGGCTTGTACGATCAGGGGATGTATTATATACTTAAAAATGTAGGCATATTTGTATATATCTTCCAGCAATCGAATGTGTGCAATCGGAAAATCTCGTAAAAATTGTCACTATTTAAATTTTAATTAAATGTAAATCTTATTTTGTGCCTGGCGCCATCTGGCGGCATGATCGTTCATATATAGTTTTTTATTTTTCTATTAGTAGTTTTCTTGAAATCAGCGTGGTAAATTTTGGAAATTCTTGTGACTACGTTCGTTGTTAATATATATTTGTTCTTTTTTTAAGTATTCTATAATATAGGCTTGTTTACATTTTACTTTCTGGGTAGTGGTGGTCGTTTTTTTTTTTTTTTTTTACCATTAAAAATACTCCTTTTCCCTCGACCAAAAAATAAATATATAAACACGAGCGATTGTTTCATTTTTGAATTGCCAGAACATTAAATATATTTATATTAGAGCATTAATGAGAACATATTCTGGTGTCTAAATCTTAACGTTTAGCGGACAAAACTTCAATAGATTATTTTCTGAGCTGTATTGCAAACTTAAAAACAACTAAACTTGTTATTATGGAACTTTGTTATTCAAATCCCTGTTCACCTCTTGGTGTGATCTGTAACTTGCAGTTCGCTATATTTGTTACGATAATTTATTTTGATATTATTTGTAAATATTCATTTCTCTTAATTAAAAGTTAAAAAAGGAGTATGGATGTGGATGTTATTTTTATCTTACAATCTTTATACATACATGGTATAAGCCAACTATCATAGTATTACATTTTATTTCTGCTGTTTGAATGCAAGCAATTAAATTAATATTAAATATTATTCTTAAGTTAAATGAGATTATTTCGCAAACTTTTAAAAACTATAGCACTTAAAGTCAAACAAAATAAATGAACTTCCAATATTTTATCTGATGTGTAGTCAAATATTGCAAGAAAAAAGTTGATATTTTTAATCAAATAAAAAACTTATTTCTTTGCCACCAAATGACAATAATAACTGTTTGTTAAAGAATTTTGAATGGAAAATAACATCACAGGTTTTTCGCACCTGACACCATCTTGATATTTTGTTTCTGGTTTTATTACCGCTTGCGTCCATTGTTTTTATTTTTAATCGTTTCGATGTTTCGATTTTCCTGACAAATTGTTTTTAACATGTTTTTTCATATTAGAAAAATTCCATAGAAAAATTTGTTAGCAGTTTATTATGAATGATATTTACCAATTTATTTCTTTTGACATAACAAGTAATATAAAAAAATTTTTTAATTCAATTCCTATTTTTTTTTCACTATATTGCAGAAACTCTTTTATAAATAATTTTCATTCATTTTTAGGTTTATCTGGCGCCATCTATTGGTAGATATGTGCGACTTAAATCTAAAAAAAACTAAAATTAATTAATTAAATTTAAGTATTGAATTAATATTTGAAAAACTGTATTAACATCAAATGTCATCCACTACAAGTTCAAAAAAAATGTATTTGAACTTGAGTGGTTGAATAAAAAGCATTTTATTAAAGATTGAAAATTTGAACAAGATATATAGGGAGAGTGTGAGAGCTAATAGAAGGAATTGAAAAAAAGTGGCCAGGCTACATGTACTAGTTTTAGTATATTATACGAAAATATTATCAAGAAAAGTTTAAATGTCCTTAAGTGAAAAAAAAATCGATATATTATATACTTTTATTATATTTTTTAAATAATTGAAATAATGTTTTTAAATTACTTCAATTAATATAAAAGTGTACTACTAAAATAATATTTTAAAACTTTTTTCATTGATTTCGATTGTTCCATTTTAAATATTTTTTCATTGTTTCCATATCATACCCAAAATACCAAAAGTTAAAAAAGAATCAGAAAAATTTTGATTGCAAGGCTAAAAATAAATACATTTTCATAAAAATCACACACTATATGTAAAAAAATAATGTTGCAGCAGAATATGTAATGTAATTTAATGGTGTTATTGTCGTTCAACGTCATTGGACATGTAACTTAAAGGCCTTGAAAGAATCTACATTTTCTACAAATAGAATCTGCATAATTAAATTCCCAGATGGCCATGTTTTAAATATGATCTTTTATCTTTATCTTCATTTATTTTTTTCTTATTTTATCTTTATCTTAATTATTTCTTTATGATATCTTTTATCTTAAATTTTCCAATATATATCTAAAAGTTTTGCCCATACAAAAAATGAAATAAAATAAATAAAATGATTTTAGATAAAAAAAAAGTGTAATAAACATTAATAAAATAAATAATAAAAATATTGCATCCGAAAAAGTTATAAAACCAAAATATTAAAAAAAATAATAATTTTTCTACTACTGCAAGTAGAAAAATTTAGCATTGAAAACTTCCGAAAATTTAAATAAATAATTATTATTACAAATTTCCTGAAAAATTTTTTTTTAGCATTGAACTTCTGAAAATTTATTCTCTATGTAAAAAGAAAAATAATAATTTTTGTATTTAAATCACATAAAAAAGAAATAAATTATAAAATTTATAAACTTTACCGCCATTTTGCTTTTTTTATGTCATTAGATAATCTGCGACAAGTTTAAGAATCTCTTTTTCTCCGTTTATTTTTAGGTGTAAAAGAAGTTCAAAAATTATGCATTTATATATTTTTCAATTTTATTTCACATTTTGACTTTTATTTCTATGGTCTCCTATTTTTGTCATTCAAACGTCAACTTAAACTTTATTTATGTCATTACATTATTCTTTTTATGACACCAATTAATAAAACTTGACAAAATAGTCTGGTAGCGCCATTTTCATCTGAATTTTGAAGAAAAACAATTTTTGATGAAAATATTTTAACTTTATCAAGCTTTTGAAAATAATATTAAGAAAACAAGAAGCTTTTAATTGATGAAAAATATTAAAAAAAAAAATTGAATTCTAATAAAAAATTTTTATTAGTTGAAAAAAATATCGCATTTAGTACAAAAAATTGATTTCAAAATGTGAACTTTTAAAGCCATTTTCATCCATATAAAGTTTATTCTTAAATGATCACCAGAAAATTATAAATAGAAATAAAATTCAGACAACTATATAATGTGTGTATACTCTATGTATGTTGTGGTAAGTCAAATATTAGATATATATTTGCTGAATAAACGAATAATTAGTTAGGTAAGTGGGAAAACTTTTAATTAGAAGTCGGTTAAAAAACGCTAGTAGAAAGTCTGGAAATTCTTCATATGATGCTCTAAAATAAAAAGAACAAGAGCAAATAATACATAAACTTTCTGTGAAATTATTTAGTTCTCAAATTACATCTAAATCCCACATATATTATGCAGCACATATATTAAAATATTTATACCAGGAAGGCTTTATGTGTTCCATTTCAGATTACATCAATCTTTGTTTAGAAAAATGAAAGACTTTACAGAAAACAAAAAAAAGAGATCAAGGCTCTCAAAATAATTTCCAGTAAAGCAAAGATGGAGTTTTTATTTTGAAGAGTTAAGAAACTTCTATAATCAACTTTATTTATTTATTTATTATTTTGCAAGTAATAACGAAATGAAGATACAAGCTTTTCTAATATATATGTACAACGAAGGATATAACTTGGATGAAATCTTTATTTGTTTAAATGTTTAAATTTATATCGTTTATTTATATCTCTATATATATGTTTAGGAATTTATAAATTTTTTATTTGGAAGGTTTAAATTTTATTTAGAATTTTTACTGACTGAATTGTTTGTTAAACATTAAAGCTTTTCTTCTTTTAACTATTTTATTTGGAAGGTTTTTTATAAATTTTATTGTTTCAAATAAACTTAAATTATATTTGTTGCTCTGTAATAAACAAGTAATATAAAAAAAATTTTTAAAGTCAATTCCGCTGAATTTTAAATTCTGTTCAATTTAAATTAAATTCGATTTTCACTCTATTGCAGAAAAAGTCCTTTACAAATAAAGTTGAAATTTTCTCTTACATCTGGCGCCATCTATTATTAGATACATGCAACATTTTTAATTAAATTTAATTAATGAATTAATATTTGAAAAAAACTGTATTAACATCCAGTGTCATCCCTAGTTAAAAAAAATGTATTTGAACTTGGTGGATGAATAAGAACCTGATTTCTCATGAACAGATTGAAAAATTTGCACAAGATATATATATAGGAGAGTGTTGAACTGATGGTGGGAATTAGAAAATATAAAATGCAAATTTTTCACCGCGACGAAGGCGTCTTCCTCTGTCCATGTCCCACAACGCCAAATAGTATCTGAAGAACTACTACATTTTTCTGATTTGTATGAACAAAAGAGCCTAGACGAATATAATTTTTAGATGGGAGACTAGACCAGGATTGCCTTGCCAAAACAGAGGGGCCTACATACTGCCCTTTCGCCTTGACCACCAAATGTGGCCCACCCACTTTCTGAAATAAGAAAAATATGTGCGATTTTTTGTGAAATAGATACGCTGAGATCTTTATGTAGCCTATTTATTTTATTTTTTTGCACAAATGTATCATACAGATATGCAGAAATAATCAAATACTCATTTTTCTAACTATAACTATCGCTGTATTTTATGGTTTTTTATTTACATATTTATTATTCATTGAATTAAAATTTCTTCAGAGTCTGCACCAATGACTCAAATCAGGCATTCTCATCTGTGCGAGAAAAAAATCTACTCATTGTTATATATTACTGTGATTTTTCTTATTTTCATCGTATCTGCTTTAGAATAAGTGCATACAATACAAAAATTACCAAAATATACAAATATATACATATTTACCCCACACCCACACACCCAATATATATATATTAATAATTTTTATAAAAATTGCTTTCTTTCATCTCTGAAGCTGAATCATATTAACATCTTTACATTTTAGAGAAAACATTATTATTGAAAAAGAAATAGAAGAATATCTAGTAAAAAAAAATTGCATTAAAAAACAAATTAAGATATTAAAAAAATTTTTTTATACATGAACAGATTCTAAACAGGTACACCTTTTTTTCTTAAAATAAACTTTGATTTTTTTCTTCAGTTCACAAAATCTATTACATCAATATTGCTCACGCAGTGATAAGGAAAAAAAATCAAACTTAATTTCATATTAGAGGCTGTGGATTAGACCTGCAAAAGGCGTAAAGGCTGTATGATTTCGGCCAAGGAAGGCTCATCTAAAGAACTTTCTTTAACATTAATTTTATTTACTTGATTTCCCTTTTTTTTTCTAAGAATATATATTTATTTTTTTTAGACTAAATTTTCTTGAACTATTTAACAATTTAAAAAATCGGAACCAAAAGAAGTCAAGAACTTTTAATGCTAATACGTTTTTGCTTATTTGTTAGAAATTGTAATTTAATTGTTGTTTCTTTCGTCAAATAGATATTTAATGAGAGTTTCATGTGCATTCAAATATAATTTTTTTCAACTGTGAAAAAATAATCCAAAGGATGAAATAACTATTTGGGCTTCAATAGATTATCAATTTTGCGTTGGTTTCAGTGTTCATTACAACCAATACTGTTTCATTTTCCCAGATCATTTATCTTTTGGAAAGATCATAACAAAAAACAGTAATAAGCAAATACAGATAAAAATAAGGATTTTATCTGGCATTAGATAAACAGAACCTATCAGTTTTTAATGAAGCACAAATAACATTGCCCAAGTGTGCTTTCGTGTTTGTTTCTGACTGAATCGTTGCAACATTAATGCTTTCTTGGAACTCTATTCTTGTTGGAAAGGTCAATGAAAAAAAAAAAAAAGAACACATACACACTATTACACACACAAAGAAAGATTTAATTAAGAATAAACAAAACGAATTTTTTTACTAATTGTCAGATAAACTTGAACTACATTCATTTTCTTTAAAGAGTTGGGGTTTTTTTCATTCGGAAGATGCATTTCTGTCAATGTTCCAGCGCCATCGACGTATCTCCATCAACAAATGTGTCAGCCATCAAGGCAGAACTACTTAGCTGAAACAACAAACGCACTGCTGTTCTAATCGCTGACTCAATACCTTAGTTCGAACACAAGGAAAGCTTTCTTGCGGAGATGAGTCACTCATTTGTCATGTTTTCCAGCGCCTCATCCAGTTCACGCCCCATAGCGTCACGTCTTTAATTAAGTTTTGTGGCTTAGAGCTTAATCTCGATCAGACCAGAATAAGATCCAGGTGAAAGTATTCGCGTTAGAACCCAAGAAGATATTGCTAAAAATAATGAGTTTACTCTTCACATGGTATTTAAGCGAATGAGAAATGATAATTCAGGGGAATAGGTAGAAGTGATTGCAAGCAAAAAAAAAAAAATTTTAAATTTTTGTGTCTGTTCAACGATTTTCAACATTTGCTCTTTCATAATTCATTCAATCACAGAAATGTAATTTTTAGAAAAAAAAATTATTATTTTTCATAGTTGTTTGAGTTAAATAATTTCTATTTATTAAAAATTTATAAAACTTATAGAAAGAAGAAGATTTAAGAAATATAAACAAGGCATCTGAACACAAGATAAAAAACCAGATTTTTAACAAATGGCGTTTTCAAAATCGGTCATGAACAGGGATGCAATCAATGAAAAAAAAACCAGTTTGCAAAACAAATCATTTTAAGAACTACATGCGTAAATAATAGTCCATATCTGAAAAAACAATATTGATTCAAATTCCACAAAATTTGTGCTTCGCTGCAATCTGCAACTGGATATGTTATCGAATACTCTGCTATGTACGTTTGATTTGGATAACGAATTATAATGTCCTGAAAAGTACTATTTTCGTTACAGCTATCAACAGGATATTATAATATAATTCTTTCGAAATGGATGTTGTATAATAGCGAAATAAGCTTCATACAAACTTAATTAATCTAAACATGAACATGCTAATGAGTGCACAGTTTCACAAATCTAGGGATCAATGGCTATTCTCATTTCCTTCTTCATATTAATATTTAAGTTAGCGGTTAAGCATCATGCGGTAATTGGCATACAAGTTAACGGTTATTGCCGTATAATAGCCAAAAGTAAATTTTACATGAATAAAAAAAAAAAAATGCTAATGGAATGAAAACTTCTACCATCTTCAACCACGTTGACTGGAATTTGGAAACTAAAATAGCATTACTAATTTTTGCAGAACATTGCGCGATGCGTATGTAAAAATCATGGCTGTCTACTAAACAGAACTGGTAAAAAGGAAGTTTAGTAATATGTAATATATGTATCGCAGTATCATTATATTCGTAAATGGACAGAATAGATTTTTTTTTTCAAAAAAGGAAAATAGTATATATATGGATATATACATATGAAAATATCACTGCAATTCGCGCGGCAATTTTTCGGACAAATATTTTAATTTAAGTCACAGCCAGCAGATCAGGCTTCTAATAGGATGACGTTCTGTGACGTACAATCAGATCTGGTGGGAATATGGGCTTTACTCACAGAGGTTTGGTTTGTCGCTCTACGTGAATTTTTTTGCACACTTTGGGCTAATTAGACCGGGATTCCGAACCACCAACAAACACCCATGCCATCGTCAAGATTCAACCTGAAACCTATGGTACCATAGGCCCGACCGCTAACCAATTGGCCATCAGGCCCTTATTCGAAAAAGAGAATCCTCACTCTTCTTCTTAACGGAAACAACCCGGCTGCAATTTTACCTGGAATGGATGTCGTGACAGAGAAGTAACTATCAAGGTGGGCTTTTTTTTTTTTGTACAACGAAATAGTTCCAATTTTTTGGCGTCTTCATATCTTAAAAAGTTTTTATTGCTCATTATTGATCAATGAATCCCCCTACATTACCCATAAATGTACCGTTGAAAATTAATAGAGGTATGAATCGCCAAGAGTCTAGCGCCTTGTCGCCCTGTGCCACAGGTTTTCGAGGTTCTAGTCCAGGTGTGGCATAGATGTTTGTAGTGGTTCGGAATCCACTTTAAGCCGTATGTCCAGATCTCACATGACTGTAAGAGCATCACGGAGCAAGTCAGACTTCAACCATTGAATTCCATCATAATAAGCCTTCTTTTTCCCTCCATCCATGAGTAAATTACTCATGGGATGGCCGTCCTACACTGCAGGACACTGAGGATAATCACACACACACACAAATTAGGTGTAGAAAATCGAACTTAAACTTTGGAAAGTGCAGAGACAAATAGATGACAGAAGTCGTCTGATGGTCAAATGGCTAGCGCTCTGGCAGTCGGTAGCATAGGCTTCAGGTTCAAATCCTGGCGTTGTCATGGATGTTGGTGATTTGGAATCTACATTCAATTGCAGGTCTTGGTATAATTAGCCTAAAGTGTGCACAGAATAACCGTACAGCGATAAACTAAACCATGTGACAGAGAAATTTCAAGCATACATCATCGATTCATCAAAATATAAAGGGTTTTTATTTTCACACAATTTTATCGATTTCATGTGACTGATTTGTATAAGAAAAATTCTAATTAAATATTGAACTACATCTTCATCATTCAAATTGCAAATGAGCAAAGAGTGAATAGCCTTTCTTGGAGAAAATTCAGCTTTAACTTTAAAATTAATTTATACCAATGCATATTGCCAGTCAGAAAAACACAATGAAATTACATTTAAGGCTTTTAGTCTCACATAATTTTGGCATAAATTAAAATCTTTAATGTACATTTATTAATGAGTGTTTGAATATCAGAGATAACTGTGTGAATATTAATTCTTCTGACATGATTATAGTATCAATGATTTAAAAGAATTAAAAGAAGTAATATAAAAAAAAAAATTTTTAAGTCAATTTCTCCTTTTTTTCACTATATTGCAGAAAGTCCTTCATAAATAATTTTCATTCATTTTTAAAATTTATCTGGCGCCATCTATTGGTAGATATATGCAACTTAAATCTAAAAAAAACTAAAATTAATTAATTAAATTTAATTACTGAATTAATATTTGAAAATATTGTATTAGCATCAAAGCGTCATCCACTAAAAGTTCAAAAAAATGCATTTGAACTTGAGTGGATGAATAAAAAATATTTATGAGCGATTGAAAGGAATTTGAACAAGATATATGTAGGGAGAGTGTGAGTAATAGAAGGGAAAAAAAAAAAAAAAAAATAGCAGGGCAATTCAGTTTCAAAATTTAATTACTTCTCAGTATTACTTAAAAACAAAGTCAGTTAATAAACAGTTCTTAATGCAATATTCTTTATTTATCAATTTAAAATCTCTGCTCACTTGCGATTATACAAGGAATAAATGCATTTGGAAGAAAAATTTTTGACTTAACATTATTATAAAATACTTATAAATTATATGTAAATATTATTTAACATGTTTACTAATCGATTAATCTCAAAAATATTGGAAGTCAAATTTATAGAAATATAAAAATGATGGATAAATTATATCACCTATTTTACAACAAATCTTTCTTAAATTCATTCAGTGAGCACAATGTTATCCAATGATGCTACTCAAATGGTCATCCAACAGACATTGTTGTGATATCGGAAATCTTTTTCGCTCATGTTTCTCTTTAATAAGGCAGAGATGCTTTTTTTGTCGAATATACTAGGTGGTTCAATATTTTTTTAACTCTATGTAAAGCTTAAATATATATATAATGTACAAAATAGACAAAAACTGTAAGTTACTACACTTACTTATTTTACTACACTATACTTGTCTAAAAATTGATTGATATCCATAAAGGAAAAAGGAAAAAAAAAAAAAAAAAGCAAAAGTAGAAATAAACTGTCTGCTTGTTTTGTTATTTCCACTGCAGACAAATTGCACTCTCCATCATGGAAGATGGATTTATCAAAATTTTCAGTATCTGGACTCATTGGTAAATACTGCCCAGTCCCATTCCTTGAAGTTCAATAATAATTACTTAGAAATCAATTATGTAATAAAATTACTGAAAAACTACTTTGTATAAGAAAATATAAAAAAAAATAAATAAATAAACATTCAAGCTTAAAACGAAAAATAAATTAACTCTTATTTTTTCTACTTTAATTTAAAAGCTTTCAAATGATATATTTTAAATGTAAGATTTAAAAAAAAATTGCAAAATCTTTTAAAAACTGCAATGATATGCAATATATAAAATATTTGTTACATATTTACGAAAATTTAAACAAAGTGCAAAAAATATTATAAAAATAACTTTATTAATTTTATAGTACTGAATGTACATATTTATGTACAATAACATACTAACATTTTCTTTTAAACAAAATATATTACATTATTTACATATTATTTTATTTGATGATTATAAATCCTCATCTTCATATTCTTCATTCATTAGTTCTTTTACTACCAAACCCAAGTCCTTCAAAACATCCTTAGGTGCCAATATATGTGTACTACCTAAAATAATCTGCAACAAAAATATTAAATCAAAAAAATTTAGTTTTTCAAATTTTCAGAATTAGAAAAATAGATTCATCATAATGTATGATGAACATTATTGAAAATCTTTTATTTATTTATTTATTTTTTATTTTTTTTAGATATGTATTTTAAGTGTAATTTTCATAATACATAGATATAAATTATCTAGAAAATAAAAATAATAATGAGTTTTTGGTGCACAGTAAAACATTAAATTCATGGTTTTTTTAATTAAAAAAGAAAAAAATAATTATTTTAGTATCCATTATTTTGTTCAATTATTTTGTTTGTTGTTTTTAGTATTCATTATTTTGTTCATTTGTTTGCTTAATTTTTGAGTTATAGATTTAAAATTAAGCTACTAAAGTAAGTGTTATAATAAAAATGTGTTTAAAACATAATGATTTTAAATACACACCTGATTTCCTTTTTTCTGATTGTTAATATCTTGAACTAATTTAATTTCAGATGGTGTAACACCTCCCAAAACAATGAGAAATATAACAGGATTATCCCGTGGCTGAGGCTTAGCAACATTCATAAATAAACTGTTGATTAAGAAATAAATTTTGACATTAATGATATCTTTTTAATCTCAGAATAAAAAGATTTATTGATTCCATAAATAATTTTAATTCAAATAAATATAAAAATTCTTTGTCTGCAATTTGCAGGTTTATATTAAAAAATATCTTAGAATTTTTCAGAGCAGATTATAGGTCATTGAGTAAAATCGGTAGAGTTTATTTCCTTTGAAAGTACCAATAAAAATTAAAATCTAAAAAAAAAGTTTAGCAAGAATCCCCTTTTCTCAGAAATAACAGATAAAGCTTTGTGAGCAAGAAATAATCACAACTTTTACAATAAAAAAGATTACAGAACACTGTGGATGATGAAAATTGTCCTAACTTTTACAACACAAGGTACAATACATTATAAAGTAAGTTGATATTTGCAACTGGATAAAAAAAACGATCCAAGAATGATGTAAAAAGCCCTTAGAAATATTTTTTAAAACATCAAATTAATAAATGGTCGAGAAACAGATCAATATTTTTTATTTCTTTCGCTAATATAAGAATACAAGTTTTTGGTTAATTTTTTTTTATATTTTTTGAAATTCTGTTTTGCATTGCCAAATGATTGATGCTTTTGTTTATTTTATTTTTACTTGATTCCTTTTCCATGGAATATATTTGATAAATCCTTAATTAGATGTTCTTTAAAATTCATTTATTCACTAAATTTTTGATTTCCAATGTATAATAATAAATTAATCTTTGAAAAAATGCTTTAATTTTTTTTGATTATTTTGATTACAGATACTAGAAAAAAAAATTATAATACTTTTAGCACTATATTTAAAAACATGAATATTGTCAGATTATACTACATTCTTTTCCAGATGGAAAATTATAGGAATAATTATATAGGCAGGAAAAGTTCATTAATAGTTGCATAATAATTATGCAGCAAGTGATTTTACCTGAATCCTGTTTTGATGTAATCTCTAAGACCAACTGAATGAAATTCAATATCAGGAATTTCTGCAATGGCTGGATCAAAAATGTCATTTAAGAGTTGTTTCAGTAAAGGATTATAAGAAGCAGGAAAAGCTGGATTTGTTGATTTAAAAAGTGTTCTGTCAATGAAAAGATAAGTATAATTAAAGGTTTGGATGATTTGTATACAAAATAATTTTTTTTTTAAATTTGGAAACTACTGCCGATATTTATTAATATTTTTTTGAAATTCATATAACTAGACAACTTATTAAGAACTAGTTAAAAAAAAAAATTTTTTTAATAAAATCTAAATTCATGCATCAATGCCCCCATGCCAGAAATAAATTAAAAAAATTGTTTTTCAACAATTTAGTAGTAAATAATAATTCATTAAACTAAGATAGCCCAACGTTAAAATTCAGCAACTCATTAAATAGCAGAAAAAAGAAAAATGTCTGGATAAATATTAAAACATTGAACTTTTAATCTTATACATGATTAATAAAGTTTAAACACCCAATGTTTTTAATTTATAGAATTAAAATATTACTTTTGAATGAAATATCAAATCACATTAAGAGAAAATTATAAGAAATATGTATATATACGCTATTTGCTGAACATCCCAGCCAATTATTTAAGTATAGTCTGACATCGGACAGAGTGGAATTGTAAACATTTGGTTTAACAGTACAAATGGAAGAATTAATTACTTATTAGGGGTGCTTAGTCAGATGCAGTGTAAAGCTGCTGTGAAAGGAAAAAGTATAATAGTGTGGAATCTTTTCATCTAGTTTTTCTTTTAACATTGTGTAATCAAAAAATTTTAATGATATGATTAAAATTTAAATTATTTTCATTGAAAAAAATTTCTCTCCCATATGATATTTCACCTTTTTGATCTATTTGATTTAATCGGTTGTCTTTTTTACAGATGATTGGTGGTCCAACTATACTATATAATTAATCATTTAATTCCATTAACTTTTTCTTAAAAATATTTGATGCATTAAAAAAACTAAAAATACAGAGGATTAAAAATTCACTCAATAAACAAGCAGAATAAATTCACTTACAGATATCTCTTAAGTCTCTTTCGTATTGTTCCAAGTCTTTTGAATACATCAAAGAGAGTTCGAACAGCATTTAAAACAAAGTCATCTGTTTCTATTTGCTCTTCATCAACTGAAACACAAAGAAACAGTTTTACTTAACAAAAAGATGTTTTTAACCAATATAACTAACAAAAACAAAGTAGAAATGTTAATAATTTTAAACTTCAATAAAACATGCTAAAAACAAATGGCAAAAATTCATACAAACAAGTTTAATTTAAAATTTATTTTCTCAAAATGTCTTGATCTTTTCAAGGAAAAAGGGTAATTTTATATGTAATGAAAACAGCATATCAGAATCAAATCAGATAACTGCAACATTTGTAATTTTTTTTTTTCATTCATAATTTACTTATAACTATTAGAAATCAATAGATTGTCCATTGAGATGAAAGATTAAAATTAAGAAGTGAAAGATTGGCAACTAAGAATTTTACAGAAATGAAATAATGGAAATGTATGAAATATTCAGTTTAACTTACTAAATAAGGCCATTAATTCATTCATGTTTTTATCCTGGAAAAATTCTTCCATCAAAGTAGCCTGAAAATAAGGACAAAATATATAAATGCATTGAATAAGTTAAATACATATTTATGACAAAATCACTTGTTCTATATGTTCTTCAACAATTAAGACATAAAAAAGTTATGATAAGAGGTAAAATATTAATATGTAATTAAAAAAACGTGAATTATTACACTAACCTGCATTGCAGATTCATTTGATATATTAGTTTCTCCCGATAACATATAAAAGAAAGCCAAAAATGTAAGAATTTCTTCCATTTTATAATTCCTGAAAAAAAGGGGAGAAGAAGAGAATATTAATAAATTAAAAATCTTTTTTTAATAAAATCTAGATTAAATAATATAGACAATGAAACATAACAACTGAACACATCAAAATGGTAGAGTTAGATGTAATATAAGCAATATTTCTAAAATACCATATGAAGATACAGTAAAACCCAGGTTTTTACTGACACTCAGTTAATTATAGTGCAACCACTGACAAGTGAAGTCAAGTCAGAAGGGATTATATATATATATATATATATATATAATATATAAAACCCAGCAATATAAGTAGAAAATATTATTTAAAAATTTAATTGCAAATAAAAAAAGGAATTTTAATTTTTAATAATTAAAATTTCAGATTACATCTTTATATTAAAAGAAAACTATACAAAAAAATTCCACTCTGACTATTAGACTTTTCTCTTTTAAAACAGCTTTGCACCTCTTACATCTGACTAGAACCTAACAAGTAATCGATTCATCATTTCTGCCATTAAATTGATGCTTACCATTCTATACAATCCATGGTCAGACTATAAGTTAACTGAACCTCTACTACATAACCCACTGATTAATTATTTATTGTTAACTGAAACCTACATAATTTTTTCACTATTCTTGTAATTTTTTTCCTTATTTATAATAGCAGAAAAGATAATTACAGATTTTCTCCTTAAATTTATATTGGTGTATAAGTTC
Organism: Caerostris extrusa; assembly: GCA_021605095.1. Lineage (NCBI taxonomy): Eukaryota > Metazoa > Arthropoda > Arachnida > Araneae > Araneidae > Caerostris > Caerostris extrusa. Next base: position 52,295 of record BPLR01000145.1, read on the forward strand.
ATTATATTTTTGTTTTTTTTTACATATATTTAATTCATTTATTCTATTTAATTGTTTACATATTTAGAAAATACCCCATACTATGTCTACTGTGTTATCCAAAATTTTTAATTATACATTTCCAGGTACCATAAGAATCAGATAAAACAGCTCTACAAAGTTTGTTGTTAATGAATGTAAGAGATGAATAGCTATGATAAAAATATTATTAAAATAAATTTAAAAAGAAACATTTTGCAGAACACTTATTATTTTAAACCAATTATAATTAATTTACTTACATTTCCTCTTTTTCAGAAATCATTTGCATAATATAATTTAAAACCTCTTCTGGAGAAGTTGTCAAATATTCTAACAAAGCCTTCTCCAAAGCAGATAAACTGTCAAGAGAATTTGAAGAGGAATATTCAAGTGCTTGAACTATTGCTAGTACTTGTTGAAATAGTCCATTTAAGTTCAGAATAGATTTAGGCTTTGATCTACAGAACAATGAAAAATGCAGTCAAAAATAAGATGAAAAACATTTTAATTAAATGAAGCTTAACTTAATTGCTATATATTCGTTTACATATATAATGCAGTTAAGTTTTGCTTATATAAATGAAACAGACTTTTTATAAGTTTTGAGGTTAATTAAATCTTTCTTTTGTTATTATAACTTAACACCACATAAATTTCTTTTAATAACTAAATAATACCATATAAATATTATATAAATTTATAAAATAATTCTATTCCACTCATAAAATAAAAAATGTTTCAACATGAGAAGATTAAGAAGATTCTTTTTATAAATCACAATTATTTTGATAAACATTGCAAAGAAGAAAAAAAAAATTATTAAAAGGTAAATAATATAGTAATAACAGAAAATTAATGAAAAATTTTATGTCAGTATAATATTGCATAATTTATGTAACAAAAAGTTATGATGCTCTGAATGTATTTGTTCCCAAGAAATAGTAATATTTGTAATTTAATCATGTATATAAATAGGCATCACCATAAACGATTGAATAAAAATGAAAACATTAAGCATCTTCATTTTAAAGTACTGGTAAAAAAAATGATACAGTTAAAGTACTATGCAAATTTTAAGAAGTTAAAATGCAAAAACAAGATACTCATTCTGTTATACAGAAAAAAAAAATAAGACAACCATAAAATATTATATCATGTATGATCATTTAAGAGTTATTTAAGTAACAACATTCTGTTATACAAATTCTGAAAACTATGTATATATTATTTTATTTCATTTTTAGATATTAAACTACTATTTTTTATTATCTGTTAAAATAAAATTAATCAAAACAAAGGATTTTTGATGATATATATATTAGCATTTATATAATATCATAGCATATATATAATATATTTCTGACAAGCACATACACAATTCTTACTTAAACTGTAGAATTCGTTGTTTTATAACTTCAGGTGTTAATCGAGAGCTAAGTTCTAACTTAATTCCTTCTCTTGCAGCACATTCAGCGAGGTTGCGATTAACTTCAATCAATACTTCCTGTAAATTAAAAACAATTTTAGTATTTAGAAATTAAAAACAAATTAATGTAAGAATTTTAAAATACTAATCATTTCATGTTCTTAACCTAATCTAAAAATTTGATCCTAATAAACCTTTTTATTTCTTTCAGATATCTTATAAATTTACAAATTAATATACATATAAAGTCATGTAAATCTCCTTTACATTTAATACATTCTAAGGAAATTTTAAAAGATTGTAATACAATTCAAAAATTTACATTAGTACCAAGCCCTGGTAGTTGGTAAGAAATCATGCATCCATCAAACTTTTTATTTTTTAACAATATGAAATAATAAACAAATATTTTCATTGACTGAGAGAGAGAGAAAAGAATTATAATAACTGACACACATAAGTATGTATTTTTAGAATAGAATTTAGAGTTATAATAATTATCAATGACATTTATATAACTATATTTGACAGTAATGTATATATCTTCAAATGATGACAATGCTGTAAGGAAAATGAAAAACAACAAAATAAAAAAAAAAGTTATATAAATTTTAGATTCTAAATGAAAGAGCATTTGATTAAGAAGTTTTTTTTTTTTTTTTTAATTACCCTGCATGTTTATACTTTATCAAAATGTAGATTCCCATTAACTGTAAATGAAAAGTTAGTTTTTAAATAGATGCAATATTTTTCTTCACTTTTTTTTTTATTTCAGATAATATTTAAATTCTAGTATTTATCTAATTACCATGATATGAATTTACGTGCAAACAATTACAGTAAAAATATACTTTTTCTTTACATATGTATCATATTTAATAATGAATTTTAACAAAACTTTTTGTTTTTGTTTTTGTATTAGGAAGATTAAAGTATGTTGCTATAGTACTAATTATCCAAACCCCAAATACTGTCTTGATTTAGCATAAACAATGTCTTCGATCCTGTTATAAAACAATGAGACACTTGGATGAAAAAGTTTTCAATTCTCTCTTATAACAAATTAAGAAAAATATGTTTTTAAAAAAAAACCTTAATATATACTTACTCTAGGTTTCTTAAAAAGAATAGCATTTAAAGCATTTTCTTCAAAGGAATGATTTTTATGTGCAATACACCCAGGAGCTAACAATGGTCTTCCAAAAACTGATGCACTAAAATAAATAGATTTAAGAGACTCATAAAGGGTATTTCATATTAAAATTTGTACTAATTTTTTATTATAATTTTTAATAAAAATTAATTATGCTGCTTATTTTTATCTTTTTATTCATTTCTAGAGTTAATTGTAAAAACAATGTTAAACTCCAAAATAATAATAATAATAAATAATGGATTATCATAGGGTATTATTTAGTATATTATAAATTTCAAGGTTTCCAGGTATTTTTTTCTTTCACTTTTTTATATAAAATTTAGGCAAAGTTACAATAATGTTTACTATTAAACAAACTTCGAAATAATTTGATGTTTTAGCTAAAAGACACATTCAAAGTATAAAATAAACTATCAAAGTGATAGATACAAATATCTCATTGAATCAATTCTGTTCACATTTTACATGCATTCCAAGGAAAAATAAAAATAATATATTTCATTTTACAGAGAATAAAAGTATTTAATCTAATACAATGATAACAAAAATTACACAGTATTAGAAAAAGATACATAAAATAATAACAGCAGTTAAAAAAGATTATCTATTAATTGTAACTGAAAATTTTGTTAAATTGAAATTAACTGTAAGGAAGGAATAAAACTACTTTTCCAATCTTTAAATCCAATATTTTTCAATAGATAAATAAAATTGTCATACAAATTTAATTTTACGAACAATTCTTATACATTTTTATGCATTAAAAAATTAACAATTTAAATAAAATATGTCTTAGCAACTTAAAAAAAATCAGTTTTTTGCATTGCAATTAACAAAATGCAAAAATGTAGACTAATCCAATTACAATAAATATTATTTTTTAACTTAATTCATTTAATTACGAAAATAAAATTTTGCCTAAAATTACCTTTTACAAGAAGCTAAACAATTCATTGGGACACCAACATCAAAGACATGGCCAGGCAAATGAGGGAATGCTAATAATATTTTATCCATCATGGTTTCATACGATTGACTCAAAGGTCCAGCAAGGTCTAAAAGACGATCAACAATGACCATTGAAGCTTTACTAGAATATGTCTAAAAGAAATTATATATTGCTTCAAGATAATAAAATTAATTAATGCATTCTTAAATAGATATAAATAATTAATTCCATATCCTTTTAATATTTAATAACCATTAACTAATTTAAATTTATTTTAAATATATATATTACAACACAAATATTTATTTAAATATATTTCTTGCTATACATTAAAATTAATGATGCTTTACCTTTTTCAGTTGATGGGATATATTTTCTAATTCAGAACACACAATATGACTCAAAGGCCCAAGAGAAAAGTAATCTCCCTTAATTTGAAAAGTCTCCAAAAGAGATGAAATACTATAGGCCAAATGCTGTAAAAAGGTATAAAAAAAATTAATAACAAATTTTTTACACGAAAAAAAAAAAAAACCATACTCATTACAGCTAAGTATGCATACAAACATAATAATAAAATAACTATAAAAAACACTCTATATAAAATAACCTATTAAGAAAATTTAGCTTTTTAAATGTTAGGAAATTACAGTTGGAGCAAACCTAATCTGAATTCATTAAGAAGTTTATATGCAACTGTTTTTTACATAATTTTATAAATGCAAAACATTAAGTTATTAATATTGTTTTTACACATTATTAACCTATTTAGTTTCCATTAAGGGGCCTGAATTGCCAAGTGGCTAGCGCCTGGCACTCGGTACCACAGGTTTCGGGTTCGATCCCTGGATGTTTGTAGTGGTTCGGAATCCACTTTAAACCGTAGGTCCTGGTCTAACATGATTGTAGAGCGTTCCGGAAGTATTGTTACTCTGCATCTATAGCTTATCTTCAAGTTACACTCACCTCCTGGGTAGTGCTAAGTGAGTAATGTCGGTGCAGCGCTAGACAATTGTCTAAGTGTTTGCCAGCTGCATTAGAAGAACAAAAAAAAAAGTTTCCATTAAAATTTTACAATGCATTTAAAAAATAATAAATAAAGATGTAATAAATATTTATTCCACGAAACTATATAAGATGGAATCATAGTAATTTTCTTTACTTTTTAAGATTTACAAAAGTACAAATCAATTTACCTTAATAGAGGATTGCATTTCTTCAGGAACACTTTTAATTGATATTTCATCAGTTCTCTGAAAGTGGAACAAAAATAAATCAAATAATTTAAAGTAGATTTAATATTCTTAATTTTAAAAATATTTAAACAATACTTAAAGTTTTGGAATATTTTCTTTCTACTTATAAGAAAGTTTATTTTAATATTTAACAACTAATTTACTACAAAAAAATTTGTTATAAATTCACAAAAAGTTCAGCTTTGCAGTAAAAAATATATATAAAAAATATATATATATATATATATATATATATTGTATTAAGCTATATCTAATTCTCATTTTTAAAATAAAACAATTTTTTTTACAATACTTCAATGACAATTTGTTGCTGTTTGAAATTTCAAATACATACACACAAATTTTAAACTCAAGGCAGAGTTCAATTTGTAAATGATTTATATTCTTATTCTTTATCAAGTTGCAATTAGATAAATAAAGCAGCCAATATATGAGTATGAATTTTAAAATCAATCAAAGTGTTCAATTTGATTTTGAATTAATATTATGAAATTCTTTGATATGTTCACAAACAAATACAAACTTTTTCGTTATAAAAATATTTTTCTTTTTCTAAAAATTAACAATCACTGTAAGTACACTTAACAATCACGGTTACAGTATATATTAAAAAAACATACAAGTTAAAATAAACAAAATTGGTAAATAAGATAATTTATGGTATAAGATGATAAAATAAAAATAAATAAAAATCATTAAAAAAAACTTTTGAAAATACAGTTAATTAATAGAAAAACTATTTTAAATGATTAAAAATACATATATATATATATATATATGGTCAATAGCAAAAAGCTATTTTAATGAATTTACCTTTAAATTCATTTCTGTTGAACAACATTTAAAAACAGAAAATAACTTGGAAAATGCAGGCATCATAAATATATTTTGTGTAAGGAATGCAGGAAATATTGGAATGTGGGAAATTGTAGCAGAAAAATTCTGAAATAAAAATTTTAACATTAATCAAAAACAACTATTATAGTTTATAACCATAGAAAAATTAAAATAAAATTCTTAATAAATTTATATTCACTTTTCATTATTAAAATAATTATACACAGATATACAACTATTTGATTTTTACTATCTGTTTATTTGCATCAATGGAAAACTTAAATTTCATAAATTTATATATATATTTTTTTAAATCTTTAATTTGAAAGAAATACAGTATTAATTTTGTGTTATAATTTAAAAAACAAATAAATATTATAAAATAAATTTGAATACCTTTTTTATGTTTTTTTTTTTTTTTTTTTTTAATTTCTGATAAAATTTAAATCAGAAAAAAAAAGATTTTTCAGTATGAATTGCTTATTTATCTTTTAATATGTTACAAAACATTTGACAGGCCATCATGAATTTTGAATTTTGAGTTTTACAGTAACATGGTTATAAATATTCAATTTTCATTTTTGTTAAATTATTTTGTCTCATATAACAATATTTGGATAAATTGAGATAAAGTGGCATTACCAAGAATAAATCTAAAAGTTACAAGTCATGTTACAAAATATGTTATGCCTAAAAAAGTAAACAATAATTTCAGAAGTTTTCATTAAATAAAATGCTCACTTACTTTGATTGCAACCAATTACACAATCGATTTTCAAGTGCCATAAAAATTTGATTTGCAGAATCAGGAGCATCACTGTGACATTTTGAAGGCAAAGAAGATATAATAATACAGTTCTTAAAATTATTAGCTCGGATTATTATAGCTATCGTTTTCCATGTTTCTTCAGCAAGAGGAGACATAAGAACAAAAACAACTTTTTTGATTTTGGAATCGGCTTTCTGTAGAAAAACAAAAAATGAATTATTAATATCAAATACTAACATACAAAAAAAAAAAAATTTTTTTAAATAACAGTATAACATTACATTTTAATTGGCTTCAATTTAAAAAAAAAAAAAATATATAGCCAATTGATAAAAAATGTATAGCATGATACTAAAGGTATGAAATACAACAATTTCAAATTGGATAAATCTACAAAAAACATTTTTTAATTTTGTAATAATTTATTTGATTTATAATTGTATTAATTTATTGGTTCCATATAAATTTACGACATTTAAAATACGCATTGATTTGCTAAATTTGATTTTTAATTCAGATTTATTTTTTAGATGTGTTTAAATAAAAAATAATACAGATACAAATAATAAGTTGCAAAAAAATTTATTCTTACCACAAATGGTGAAAAATTTTCCACTGATATAGCGCCGCTATCTAAAATTCTTTTTAAACCTCCATGCCAATGCAAGCATTCAGCAGACGGGTCATCCATAAATACAATAGAATCTCTAACATTTTTCAAAACCTCCATCCACAGTTGTTCAATGGAATTAATAAATTGTTTAACATTCATTTTTGGCTTCTAAATATTTTTTAAGAAAATACGGCGATCGACTTGACTTAACATAAATACTTGCTTCGTGATTTTTGCTGCCCACCGAGTTCGAAACTAAGAGCCACGATTTCAAAACAAAACAATACGCAACAACCGAAGTCAGTTATCTTCTTCATAAAACTTAAGTTTTAATAATTTTAAAGTGTTCGAAAAATTTAGAATTGTTAATCGATTGTACAGAATTTTTAAAGAAATTCTATGTTTAAAAAGCTTTTAAATAAAATGAATTCCCTAAAAAAATCATGAATAATAAATGTGTCTACTTGATATAAAATTATAAATAATAAAAATCATAATAATAAATATGTTTATATGACTTTAATGTATAAAATACTTGACGAAAGCCTGATAAATTTTGGCAGAAAATTAATATATGTAAAAAAACAAAATATGTTTCCTATTACCTAATTTTATATATTTTCCTTATTTAATACTTAGATTTGGCATTGATATCAGGTGCAGAAGAAATCAGACGTCGGTTACGGTACTGAAAATTCAAAACTTGTTAAAACATTGTTGACTCAGTGAAAATTTTTATTAAGAAATATTTTCGTGTAAACGCTAAGATTTATCCAAATTATATTCAGCATGTCCGATGAAGAATTGCCTAAAGGATGGGAGAAAAGAATGAGTCGCTCAACTGGTTAGTTTCATTTTTAACAGCTAAATCGGTAACAACTTAAACAACACTAACTAATTCAAAAAAGAACTCTCATAATAATTACAAAAACAACTTTTTACTCAAATATATTGTTTAATTACCAATAAAATCACATAAATTAGAAGACATTTTGGGCATGAATTTTACACGAAATAAATTTGTTACATATTTATTTCAAATACCGAAATTCAATTTATTCAAAAATTAATCATCTATTCTTAGTTGTAAACATTACTCTATATAGAAAGGAAATAAAAGACTTAATACTATTTAATTTTGCATATGTAAACAATTTTATTTTTTGAGTTTCAAACAATTTTTAAATAAATGTTTGGAATTTAAAACAAAAAAATTTAATATTATAAGCAGATTACGTTAGAAATATTATCTGAAATAATATTTTTTTTTTCAGAAGGATTAATTTTATTTGTTAAATGTCTAATATAAGATTATTATTTATAATATAAAGTCAGTATACTTATTTAAGAAAATTCTATAAAATTTGTGCAAAAACAAATGTTGTAGTTTTTCTTATTTTAATAAATATTAAAAACTTATTGCTTAAGTATAAATTAATGTTATTATCAAGAGAAAAGTAATGTTTTAAATATAATTTTTCTCTGATTAAAATTAAGTTAATACAAAAGTTATTGAATTGCATATAATATTATTAATAGAAAAGTATTCATTAGTATAAAATTTTAAATCAAAAGAAGTAAAATATTATTTATCTGATTATATCAATATTGAGAAGTCTTTTTCTTTTTAACTTTTCATAATTGCTGATGATATATGTATGTTAATTCAATAAACAAAAATTACCTCCAAATGAAATATTAACTGTCAATATAGATAGATAAATTAAAAACAACTAAAAAAAAAAAAAAAAACCCATACATTTATTTTAAAAGAAATCTTATATGATAATTTGTAAATAAACCCTATATTTTTAAGTAGTCCCATGTTTGAAAGTACAAATTAGATAAATTGTTAAAGCTCAAGTTTATGATTATCTCATAAGTTTGTTAGTTCTGACTTGATTCATGAATAAATTTTACGCTTGGGTATTATGTGGAGTCGGGGTTGCAATGAAACTTGAATTAGATTTATTAAATATTTCGAGGAAAGGGTGACATATTTAGGGTGTATAAATTTATATTTGCTCCCTTTTAAATTTTATATTATCTCAAGTATTCTAATACTTATATATTAACCTATAAAAATAAATGTTTATTGTATAATAAATATTTTAATTTATTAAAGAAAAATAATTTAGACTTATTACTTACTTATATCTGATTAAATAGTCATCTATATTATTACTTACTTAAATATTACTTGAAAGGTTAAAATTTTTTATAAAACTAAATTTTTTATACTCTTTTGACAAAATATTAAACTTTTTAAAATTTTTTTTTATCTTTATTTCTATTTCAGTTTTATCATAAAAGGTAGTAAACAACTGAAAAAAGGATTTACAGTAAAAACTTCTTGGCTTTGACTTTGACTTGACGTGATTTTGAGATTTATGCTCACTTTATCTGGTTTATCTCAATTTATCCAATTACTCTCGAGAAGAAATCAGAGGAAAAGAATTAAGAAATGAAAAGAAAAATACGAATCAAAACAGATTTTCAAATAATCAGTGAACTTCGACTGCGATTCAGTCAACAATTCTATTAAATAAAATAAAGCAAAAGATTTGGCTATGTAAAAATCTTTTTTATGTATGCAAGAGAACATTTGTTTATATAAAAGAAACAGATAACTTTTGACTCATAGAAAAACCTCCAAAATTTAAACTAATAAAGAATGACTTGGTGATAAAAAAAAAAAAAAACCAGAAAAATATTAACATGTGTACATATTTGTAAGAAATATATATTAATTTTATTTTTTTGATTTTATCAATTAAAATTGAATTAGAAAATAAAATTTATCAAAGTTATTTTTTGATGAGATATTGCATCATTTTTGTCGAGAGGGGGTTGATAATTGATCTGTTGTGTGAATTCCAAGCTGAGCTTAATAAATAAATAAATAATCTGAAAATTGTACGAAATTAGTATACATTTAGTATTTGAAATTATGCAGAATTTTGAATGTACTTGAAAATATTGGATTTTAAAAATTATTCTGTTAAAGAGCCCAAATAATTTGTAAATTATGTGTTAAAGTGTAAAATATTTTTAATAATTGAAGATTTATAAGAAAATATATGTATTATTGAAGATCAATAATGAAACTTATTAAATATTATAAATAGCTCAGAAAATTTATCATATCGGGTTAAAAATGGGTTAGTAATAATTAATTATTTGATCTTTAATTTTTCTTCTTTTTTTTTTTTTTTTTTTTGGTTTATATTATGATGAAAAAATTAGAAGTGTAAGTGTTTTCATAGCTTTAATTAAATTCTTTGATTTTAAGATATTTATGTTTTATTATTAAAATAGAAATATCTTATTAGTATTTGCTCATTCTTTCTATAATTTTTATATATATTCTAGGCCAGTCATATTATTTAAATATCTATACCAAAGAAAGCCAATGGGATAGACCAACTAAAGCTGCTGAACCAGGCACTCTAAGTGGTGGTACTGTGGACCAAGTCCGATGCAGTCATTTGCTTGTAAAACATCGAGATTCTAGACGTCCATCATCCTGGCGTGAGGAAAATATCACTCGAACTAAGGAAGAGGCGTTGGAAATTATTGAAGGTTGCTAATAATTTTTATAGTATTCTTCTAGATATCTAGACATATTTATTTTATGCATTTGTTTGTATTTTCTTATATATTTTCAGTGTTCTGTTTTAATATCTAGCACATTGCAAACAACTGCTTTTTGTAAATATGTACTGAAACCACAGTATAAACCAGTTACCCTATAAATAATCAATATTTAACAAATGTTTAATTGATTTACGCTATCAAATCATTCTTATAATTTTAGAAACAAATTATCTTCATTATTAAAAGTATATGAATTGACTATGCTGAAGGAAAACATTATGGTTCATTCAACTTCTTCCCATTGATTAGGGCCACTGTATAGTAGATCGACTGACTAAATGCTTCATTATTGTCAGGTTAATTGCAGAAGTATTTTTTAATAATATAACACAATCAAATATAGCCCACAGTTTCCCTTAAATTAAAAGGATCAACAAAATATCTTTTTTATTGGAAGCAAAATTTACATATTGAAGTAAAGCTCCTTAGTAATATTATCAAATAATTAATGTAGTGCTCTCAAACTTTTTATATTTCAGTTTTCTTAACTAAAGAAAATATTGTACCTTTCTCTTCTAGATATTTATTTTTATTAAAGGAAATATCCTCATAATTTTAGCAAGTTCAAGAATAATAGGATTTTTTTTTAATGTGTTCTTTGTACAAAAATTTCCTGTATGGTTCCTATTCCATCTTCACTTACTGATTTTAGACTTCAAGTAACAACACCTAACTGTACAAATAGTGTTTGCTTAGCAGCTCTTCTTTTTTAACTGATCATTTTTTGAAACATAAGAAACCCAATTTATTATTTTTTTAATAATCTTTATTTTAAATTTTCACTTTTTTTTTAAATGATCTTAAAGTTAAAGATATTTTTAATTAAGTTTTTTTAGTATTTATACTGAGAGTGTTCAAAATTTGATCTTTTTGATGTGCATCCAAAGAAATATTTTCTACACTTGCTGTTTAATAAATATTGAATTTTGATTTATTTTATGGGCTGGACCCATTCTAACTACTACCTGCAACACTATTGAAATGGGTTGGAGAGCAAGTTCCAGAGAAATCTTGCTTGCATTAAAAAATATTTTTCATCATTATTATTGTAATGATTATTTAAGATTACTAGAATTAAAAAGAATGTGTAGAATTTAATAAATATTGAATTTTGAAAGTACCTGTAAGCAAGTTCCAGAGAAATCTTGCTTATTAAAAAATACAAATTAGAAAATTATAAAGGCTATGTTTTAAATCTTAACTATTTTATTATAAATAGTCAAAAATTGTAATGATTTCTGTACTTTTAGCATTCAGAGAGCAGCTGATAACAGGAAAAAATACTTTTGAAGAACTTGCATCAAAATACAGTGACTGTAGCTCTGCTAAACGAGGTGGTGATTTAGGGCTTTTTGGAAAGGGGGCTATGCAAAAGCCATTTGAAGATGCATCCTTTGCACTTAAAGTGGGTGAATTGAGTAAGCCTGTTATAACTGATTCTGGCGTTCATTTAATTATCAGAACTGCTTAAAAATATACCTGTTATGTGATGTATTTCATTATAATATGATTATTGGAAGTTAAAATTCTTAAAAGTTTAAAAAATTATTTTTTATAATTCTATAGGCTAGCTTGAAAATTTGCTTTGTATTTTTATGATCAAACTATTTCAAATGCAAATATTTCAAGAAAAATTAAGGTATACATGATATAATCGTGATCTTTGCTTTAGTTTTTGAGTGATATGCTTTCAAATTTATGTGGAATTTTTGTTTATGAACGGTTATTTGTTATTGTTTTTCAATGAGCATTATCCCATTAAAAAAAATATGTACTTAAATGAATATATTAAAAGTAAAGACTAACCCATATAAAAAAACTAATTCTATTTCTTTAGTATAAACTTAAATAATATTATTGATTTATGAAATATTACCATCAATAAAAATGTATTCTGTAAATTATTTTATCTTGGTATTAATTAATCAGTTTCTTTATTAAAAAAAAAAAATCACAATCGTGTTCATAGTTGTAATTTTGATTTTCTGCAATGTAATTTTTATATGTGTTTTTAAATTACTGTATTTCATTTTCAAAAAGAGAAGTATATTATCTATATGGCTTTTCTTGTACACAATGTAATTTAAATTATGCATTTAGTTCATAAAAGAATAGAATATTATAGTGTAAATGTTTATTTCCATGCACATGTCTTGTATCTGTAATTTTGTTACATTAGTTTGCATTTTTTCTTAAGTTTTATTTTTTTTTCTATTACAATATATGCAAGCTATACTAATATGTTTCATTGTTTTCCTAATAACCTCTTTTAAATTATCTGAAAGTTTCAGATCTACTCTATCTTTTCATTAAACTTTTTTTTTTTAATATCAGAACTTAAATTTACATTTATATGCTATTGTCACAGGTATAGGAATTTTAGTTTTGAATCTTGATGTATTCATCTATACTTAATTCTTCATTATTTCTTTTTTCAAAATATTTGTTTAGAGAAAATGAGTGATAAATTAACATTAATTTTACCAGTTTAATACTAAATTTTATAAGAGTGCATTATTACATGTAAAATATAAGTTAAGCATAAATAATAACTTATTGTTAAAGAGATGCACATTAAATTTCTGATTTATAAAATGAATTTTGAATGATGTATTCAACTCTCTTATTATCAAGATTATTTTTTTAAATGTTGCAAAATCTATAGTATTAATCTATGAATAGTTAACACATATCAAATAGATTGTTTCTCTATTAAATTTTGGAAATGATTTGCTCAATCCATCCTTAAACCTGAATGCTTATCAAAATATTTTAATTGTCTAGTTGACAGAGCAATAATTTACATTTCTGTAGAATTAAAGAAATTAAAAGGTATTTATGTGTATGTATTTATTTTACTAAATACGTTTAAGTTGAGCATATTTTAGTTCTTGTAGATGAACAGAAGTTAACAGTTAGATAAGATTTTTCCAGACTAAAGAGAATGTTTTCAGTACTTGAAATAACATTAGTTAGTATTAGTAATACTAATTTATTTATTCTAAGCAAATATTAGAGAGACTCTGAATATTACATGTCGATGCTTTTGGATATAGTACCACTTCTTATTAATAGGCACATACAGTAAGTAAAATTTATATGTTGAATAATATCCATGAAAGAGAAGAGATGATTAAAAATTTATTTATTTAATCAATTATACAGTATTTATATAGATATTTTATAGAAGATTCCATGTTTAAATATTTATAAAGCCATTCTTTAAGAAATTAGCAAATTAGTGTTAATAGCTGTTACATGATTCAGAGCTTTTTAAATACTTTTAGCATTTGTCCCTCAAAGATACTCATATTTGATGAGTAACTATATATAGATAGACTTCTTAAATCCAAGAATGTTGTCCCTGTATATTTTTAAATAAAAAAAATGTTTAATAGAAAATACTTTGTTTAATAATTTATAATATATAACAATATAGAAACTTTTATGGTCAGCATTTTGGGAAATATTGATTTTTTTGGATGGGGGGAGAACACTATTTCCAAAGCAAGTACTCAAGGTAGTACTGTTTTATTGATTCATTGGGATTTTAGATTAAAAAACGAAAGCAGCTTTATAAAAAAAAAAAAAACTTACAAGAAAATTGTATGAAAAACTGTTAAAGTAATTTCTTGTTTGAAAGCATGTTTTTTCTTCCTTTATTTTTTTTTCATCCACTACTAAAAAAGATGTAATTATGTTTTTAATAGACCATCAAATTATTTAAATGCAAAAGCTGATTTGGTTAATTGTTCAGTCCTTTTAAAATCTTATGTGGTTTGTAATTCCTTACAAGTTCAATAATCTGTGTATTATTTAAAATAAAAGAATTTATTAGCTATATTTGATTAAAACAATCTGTGTTTTAAGAAGTTGTTTTAATTGTGTTGTTATGTAATGAAAGCATTATAAAATTTGCTTTTCTCTCATTTTATTGTGTTACATGATTTTGCCCCTTAAATGTGATATGATTATCAAATTCATGTTATATCGTAGAATAGCTCTCCAAAACAAACAAACTTAAGTTTCAAAGGTTTTAAGTAACTATTTTGAAATTAAAAGAAGAAATGTATTATTTAATTGATTAAAAATAGTAACTGTATTTTCTTTGCCATCACCATTAGAAAGGAACATTTTCTTTTTAGTGAAATACCTTCATTCTCTGAACATTTCTTCACTGAACTCCTATGCTCTATTTAAAGAGAAAAAAAATTATTTTTCATTGCTTGCTTTTGGTTAAGCAATCTTGAATTTTGTTGTATACATTTGTTTTTTCTAAAATGCTATTCTGGTTACCATGAAAATGCTTTCATTTACAACAATATTCCAGAATTAAAAAACTTGACTATTAAAAAATCGCATCATATCCTATTTTTGTACAAAAATTTTCCTAATTCTCGAAACTTACTTTAGGATATGAAGAATTTTATCAATTCTTAGTCATGTTAGAGTAAAGTAATCTTGTAAGAATGCCTTGTTATACAAAGGATTTCTTATATTATGGTTCTGAAAATTCAAATTTGTTTGAAACTACTATGTATTGGATTCATATCATTACCCTCTTAACATGCTAGTGCTTTTACATTTTATTAATATGCAGTGTTTATTTATAAAGCTGTGCTATTCTCTATTATATGTCATAAATTACAATAAAAAGTAATTTGATATGAGAAAATTAATCTACTTGAAAATATATACATATATTTTTAATGTGTTTCTAGTCAGTTGAAATGCAAGTACCTCATGGATCGAAAGTTAAGTGACAAATTAAAAAATAAAAATTTCTCATCGATTATTGAGTAAAAAAATTTTACTTTATAAAGTTTTTGAAGCATTTTATGCTTGGATGTAGAAAAAGGAAAATGTCCTGTTCATTAGAAGTTAAAAGAATATATGATTATGTAGTAGTCCTTATATATATATATGTAAATATGTCATATGTATCTGTATGTATATGATTATTGCTGTCCATTCATCCATTTTAAAGAATTTTGTTTGCAACCAAAAAAAATTATTGGTTTTTGATGAAAACCAGTCCAAGAAATGTGTTCCTGTCATTACCCGAAAAAAAAAAAGAATATCAAAAAAAAAAAAAAATCATTATATATTTTCATTTAATAAGAAACTAGACTGTTTATTGTTATCTAGTTTTAGTAAATGGCACTATATAATTGATGTTAGTAATTACTGAGAAAAATTTGGAATTGAAGTTCAGAAGAAGAAAAAAATGCTTTTATTGTACAATCTTACCATGATTACATATTTTATATTTTTTAAAAAATTAGGTTAATTATATCTGTCAAAAAATTAAATCTAAATTTTTATTATGGGAAGACAAAATAAATACAAACCCAGCACTGACTAACTGTAAGTCATGAGTGAAAAATACAATGATTTGTAATGGAGTTTGTTTAGTCCAAAACCTATTCATTGTTGAAATTTTCGTTAATGACCAAATTTTGGAGGGTTTTTACTGGTGTGATTATGTTAATATTAAAATAAAATAAAAAATGCTAGGCTTTTAAAATTTCTATCTGTCTGTGGAAACTTATTTGTTAAGAGAAATGTTATTGTATAAACTAGCAATGCATTAGAGGAATATTTTTTGTAAATATGCATGTTTTCTTTAAATTGTAATTTTTATAGTTTGTATACCATGTATTGTTTGGCTGCCATGTAATTATTCACTTATTCATAAAAGCTGTATTAAGTCATAATATATTTTAAAAACCAAATTGTTTTGTATGTATGTTTAGGGCATGTTTTTACATTATTAAAACATGTAAGATTTGTTAAATAATAAATTTTTATTTTGTATTCTAATGGGGTTTTTTTTTCAGAAGATGCATCTATATATTCTTACCTTTTAAAGCTCTATTTCTCAAATAAAAATTTTATTTACTTTTTTTGCAAATTATGATTAGGTAATGTGATTTTCTTATAAAATAAAAATATATATTTAGTGAATTTTTGTGAAGTGTGTATGTTATTTGTCTCAGTGTTTATATTTATTAATGTATGTTTAAAAATGTATTGCATAGTTATATAATGTTTTATTGAGGCTAATTAAAATAATTTATATGAATTTTAGTTTAGATTGAAATTAAATGAATAAAAAACTTATGTTTATAATCGAGTAGACAATTTTCCTCACTTAATAATTAATAATAATTTTTATGAATTAAGAAATTCATTAATTTAGTGATTTTAAATTTTTTTTTTTTTTACCTTTGTGCTATCCTTAGCAGAGAAAATACTATTATCTTTTTCATAATTAATCTAAATCTCTCTAGATTTAGCATTTTAAATTTATTTTTATTAATAAGTATAGACAGTAATTTCTTCACCAAATTAAAAAAAAAAAAATCTATAATTTCTTGCTATTAATCAACTTGTATATTGAGAATCAAACATTTAAATAATAAAATTTATTGAATTTACTTTTAATAACTTTTTCTCTAGAAAAAGAAATGAGGATGAAGGAATGCCTTCCTGGAGTTTTTTCCAAGGGTGACAAGTTCATTTATGTGTTTAAACTTAGATAAATATACACACAACCAGACCGGCAGCAATGAAGCTACCACTTTAAGTGGCCTAACTGAAGCAACCATAAATCATCAACTACAGTTGACCAGGCCATGAGAACCGAATAATAAATACTCATTTGTACACCAATTGACCAAAATATTAAAATCACCTGTGGATTTTTAATGCAATTGAAGTAGTTTGAATGATCACTCAAATGGAAGGTATGCATCTTGAGAAATCATGTACTAAGGCAGTAGTTCATTTCATATCATTATGATAAAGGGTGTGGGATTTCAACAAAGAATCCATCCTTATGATCAAAAAGCATTTCAGAAACTGCAAATCTTGTTGGTATGCAATAAAGAGCTTCAAAAAAAGTCTTAGAATCTGCTATTGATATAAGTAAGACACCATTGTATTCATACCAAATAAGAGATCGTTTCAAAATCCATTAAGTCCTTGATGAAGGGTTGTGTTCGGTAAAAATTTCATTATGAAATTATATGTTCGAGTATCTTGCCGTATAGGGCAGGTACCGTATTGGATAATTGTTTGCAGTGACATTGTAAAATATAGTTCTACTCAGTTTAGAGGGATTGAATAGCGAGGGCAAAACAATAAATTCAGCGGCATTATTAAAAAAAATAAAAAATAGTAACAATAAGAGAAATTAAGATGAAAGATCTAATATATTTCATTGCTATCAGTTCAGGGTCAATTCGGTTAACTAATATACATTTGTATGGTAGCATGAAAGTGATGAGTCCAGGAGGAGGGGGATTGAAACTATTAAGAAGGGGAACATTCCTCGGGGGCTGGAGAGGACACACAATCTTGAGATCGGAAGTAATGAAAAATTTAGAAATGAGGAGTATAAGTACAATATTAAGACGCAGTTTTAAAAATATATATTAAGCGATGAAGAAATGATTACATTTAAAATTCTAAACATTTTTTTTTTACTGGGTATAAATTAAAAAATAAAGGAAGTATTAGATTTTAAAGTTTCTTGTTTAATTTCTATTCAAAAGAATTTGCAGTAAATTAAAACAATCATTGTATTATTTGGGTGTTCTATTTTATATGCATTCGACATAAAATTCTTTTACTACTCGAATTTTTTGTTTCTTTAGGTCAACGAATGAGGCGTTCATTCATGCTGCATAGAGGCATTATTATTTTTATGGTCCCGAGAAACATTTTATGAATGGGAACCATGCGACCGACATCTGTTGTAAAGCCAAATTCATTCATAAAAGTAGAATATAGATGACAATAAAACTTATGAATGAAATACTGTAAGCGAGAAGTTGGCGATAAATCAAAGCTGACGTCACGTATGCCATACGTCTTCCGTGGTAAATTGGTAAGTAGGTAAAAAAGGGGGCTATCTAATCGAAAAGACAACAATTTTTTTACTTCCAAGGAGACGTATTACCTTGTACAACTTGTGAGCAGATTTTACCATACATTCAGGAAATGATTTTAATATAATAGGAAGAACTAACACATGAATATATTTTAATTTCAATGCCACCCGAGAGACACGCAGACGTTGTTTAACAAAATCTTACTTCATTTTTGCTGTTTTTGATTAATTTATCATCCCTTTACAAAAGAAGATTTTTCCGAAATGACTGTCAGCGTTGTAACTGTTTATGAATATTTACTATTTTTATTCCATTTCGAGAAACACAATTGAAGATGTGCTTCCGAGAAAGAAACCTGCTAAATATTTTACCAAAAACGCAGACAAAAGCTATAAAAGACACTCGTATTAATGTTACCTTGATGGAGTGACCGATTTATTTATCAGACGTTTTTTTATTATATGAGATGAAAAAAAAAATATTTGACCACGAACCTTTTTTAACTACATTTTTTTTTTTTCTTCCTTTACTACGAATATTCGTCAAAAGATTTAAAAATTGAAGCCAATCGCCTTTATTTGATCATGTAAAACAAACAGCATTCTTTGAAGCTTTATTGGCATCATTCATTGAAGCCCTTATCCAAGGAAAAATAAAATTCGAATAAAAAAAAAAAATTTAGATCTCTGATGATTTAAATTCTAAGATTTTTGTTTCTTTTAATTTTACACTTTGCAAACTTTAAAAACAATTGGAAAGAATATTCTTTGCAGAATGCTATCAGAATCCAAAATCTTTGAGATCCAACTAGAACATGTATATATCATAATCTATAGTGCGAAATCATTATGGCAGACGATATTTTATAATTGAAAGGAAGAACGAACTCGAAGTGAAGTTTGAATTTTTATTTTTCTTTACTTATTTATGTTCAATCATTTTTTAAGACCACTTTCTACAATTTTTATCGCTTTAATTTTTACTGCTTCACAATTATTTTTCCACCACCTTTTACTTGTCAACTCTTCAAAAATTGATACATGAAAGATTCTGCATCTATTTATTGAAGGAAATTATACAGAATTATTAAGTTTCGATTATTTTCGACCAAATGGAATAAGTTTCCTTGAAGCTAATTTTTCGTGTTGGAATTGATCTCAGTATCTTGGAACTACACTGCTAGACACTGTAAGACGTTTAGAAGCTTCAACTTTGGATAACCTGTTGTCCATTCATCTGACGACCGTCTTAAGAATCAGGTAAATGATTTATACACATTGTCAACCATATATTCGTACCAACAATTGATCTACGAGCATTAATAAAAGTATACAGTAATTAAAGAAGAGGGATATTCGCACATTTTTTTTTGAAGTAACTTTTTATTTAATTATTTTATAAGATTTTATTAAAATTATTTATAATCATGCATACAAACCATATTTTTGTACTTTTATTTTCACTCTTTTTAAAGGTAACCTTCAATAAGCAGATTATTCTTTAAATTTAGGAGGTCAATAATGATTTCAAACACAGTTATGATACATCATGAGATCACTTTAAAACTTCATTTAAGTACTCAAAGCAACAGAAAATTAAATGAGACGTTATCATAAAAAAAAAAAATATATCAAACTCAACAAAAAATTCTGTTGTTCTTAAGTTTTTTTTGGCATACGGCTTATGATTCTTTGTAAAATGATAAACAAAACTATATTTACGGATTGAAATAAATATATATATATATAAACTATACATCATTTAATGATTAAAAATACCCACGAGGCCAAGCATGTAAAAGTTGGTTTTTGTTTAAATCGCTGTCATGTAAAACTCTTTTGCCTTGAGTAGACCTCTCGTTTCTTAAGTGTGATTCAACAAGCATTGCATTACGAGAAGTAATTCCACCTTGGCTATACAAGGTTTCACTTAATGGATTTTCCAATTTATTATTCATCTAGACAAAAGACAACTGTTAAATAATATTGCAAAGATGAATGTCTTTTTAATGATAGGTAAAAAAAAAAAAAAAAAAGTAGTGTTAAGTTACAATTAACGGTCTGCTGTAGTAGCGTTACTAATAACTATCTACGTGGATTAAAAAAACAACAACATTGCAGTAATATTGTAGATAGTTACTTTGGTTGTCCCAGTTAAACTTAGTTAAGTTTAAAGTTATAAATATTATTGAAGTTAAATACTTATTTAATACTAATAATAATACTTATTTAAGTTAAGTTTTTAAGTTAAACTTAGTTGTCCCAATTAAACTTAAACACAGTTATTTTGGTTGTCCCAGTTTGACTTCTATATCATTTCTAATAATTTTATTATCGACACTTTTAAATTAACTTTTTTGTCAAGTAATTAAAATCATTTATTTTATCCTAAGAGTTTGAATTGTTTTGTAAATTAACCTGTTGGAAATGTTTCCATTTTGCGGGGTAGAGTTATCAGCCCTAAGAAGAGCTGAGTCATACTAGACCGAGACCTATGGTTTAAAGTGGATTCCGAACCACTACTTCTGGTCTTCAAGTATTCATGGCACCGCCGGGTCTCGAACCCGAAACTTGTGGTACCGAGCGCTAGTCATTTGGCCGTCAGGCCCAAAATTCATTTATTCGTCTTCATTGGCGCATCAGCTCCATGGTAGTGGTTTTCTCAAAATTGTTTCATTTCATATACAAATCAATTTTAATAAGATTAAACAAATTTGTCATTGTTGAAAATTTTTTTTTATAAAATTTCAAAATGTTTTAAATTACTAATTTTTAACAAACTTCGATGAGAAAGAAAAACTGTGAAATGCATTAATGCTCTTTCCCAATAAGGGAAGTTAAAATCCTTGAATTAGAAAATCTGCAATTTTTAACTGAATTTCATTCAGTTATTATTAATTTATAAAACTAACACATTTATAATCTGGGCCGAGTGACTAGCGCTCGGTGCCACAAGTTCGGATTCAAGTCCTAGTTGTGACATGGATATTTGTAGTGGTTCGAAATCCACTGTAAAACAATAGGTCCCGTTTAACATGACTGTTGGGCGTAGAGCGTAAATAGAAAAAACATCTGCTGTCTCGAAATCTGCCAGTAGGCAGGACACCCTTTCTTAACATGGGGCTGTTACGCCAATGAAGAAGAAGGGAGCAGTGAAAGCGTAAAGAAGATATAAAAACGATTCGTGGACATTTTAATGATGTCTACCAACAATTCTAGCTGCGAAAGCAGATAACCTACAATTAATCCTGGATTATAAAGTACTGCAAAAGTTTTAATTGCATCGTTTCCTTCATATTTAGTGAGATGTGGTTTTACTGCGGTCACATGTTTGTTTATAAAAAAATTGAAATTTGTTTGCAAATAGCGATAATTTAAGAATATTGCTGAAAATAAATAGACCCGAAGATTAATTATTTGATAACAGCTCAAGTTCGTATTTCTCATTAGGATTCTATTTTGATAAGCCAGGTACATGTAAAAAAAATTTTTAATTCTTTTATGTATATATCTTTCTGTTTATTTGCTTAAAGAAATAGATTTCTAGAAGGTGCTGAGTAATTTTGTTTTCTGAAAAGGGGGCCTGTAAGACAAATAAGTTTGAGTTATGGAATTTCCTGCAGGTTTTTAACTACTTCTGAAATTTTATTATGTGAAGTTTTGTGGAGAAGCTTGTGTCTATTAGATCTGTACTATTTTGCAAGAATTCAACTACAAATCATCAGCGTGATCACAGTTGCTATTCATTCCATTATTTTTCAGATGTCAATACACGGAGAGAAATATAGTATCACTTGGACGTAAGAGCAAAAAAGGGATAACGCATCAAAACTTATGAAGTTGCGCTATAGGTTAATAAAGATAAACATAGTACTAACATGCAAATATTATTTTAGAAGAGAGAAGAAGAATATGCTTGAACTATATATATATATATTTTTACGTTAACATAACTTTATAATACTAAATTCGTTAATTGCCCTACTCGTGGCAACGTGCGCCGCTGGTGAGCATTAGGGCTGAGGTTCATTCTGCTGGCGGCTTCGTTGTAGACTCTGTTTCAAAAAGGAGGACGAGACTCGATGGCGTGTGTGATGTTCAGCATCTTACCTCGTTAGTTGGACTACCTGGTGGGGAGTTTTTCCGGGTTTTCTGCTATACAATGCAGGGGTAATCCTCTTGGAAGGCACTGCCCTCCTTTTTCAGCGACTCGGAGCCAAGTCAGACTTCTACCTGCGGGTGCTCCATCACAACAGAAGCTGCCCTCCCCCTTTCCTCCTTCCATGGGTAAATTATTCATGGGATGTTCATCTCGCACTGCACTGAGGACACTGAGAATTGGACACAACAACAACTTTTATAATATATTAATTATCGGACACAGTTTATTTTACTTCAGAAAGTTTTGTTGAGAAAATCTGTCAATGAAGATAGGCAAAAATAGAATTTAGAAAATTCAAAAAAATAAACGTCTTCTAACGTAACATAACAATTTACCGTAATCAATAATCACATTTGTTAAAAACTGTAATTATCTGCATAATGTCAGATATTGCATTTTTATTTATTCAATTGGGCCCGAATGGCCGAGCGGCTAGCGCTCTGGCGCTCGGTACCACAGGTTTCGGGTTCGAGTCCCGGCGGTGCCATGGATGTTTGTAATGGTTCGGAATCCACTTTAAACCGTAGGTCCCGGTCCCTAATAGGATCGTAGAGCGTTGCAGGGGTATTGTTACTCCGCGTCCGTATCTTCAAGTTACACGCGCCCCCTGGGTAATGCAAAGTGAGTAACGTTTGTGCAGCGCTTGCCTTAAGGCATCCAAGACCAAGCTGTCTAAGTGTTTGCCAGCTGTATTGGAACAAAAAAAAAATTATTCAATTTCAACTAAACTAATGTAAAATAACACAAATCCAAAATATGAAGAATATTTATTAAATAAAAATTATGAGGAACAATCATAAAACATGAAATGCATAAATACGCACATGCAATCAGGAATATGAAAAGAAATTAAAAAATAGATTTGAATCAGCGAATTCTGCGTTAAAAGATTTTAGGAAGGAAAAAATATGACGAAACTGGACTACTCAAAAACAGGGTCCATGTTAATGTGTTCTTTCTGTTTCGTTTTATTTCAACTGTTTATTATTAATGAAGGCTTCATTGCTGGTCTTACTGCTTGATTGAGGACATTAACCTCGTCTACAGAAAGAGCAATACCTCGTCATCCTTGGTAAAACAGATTGCAAGAGAAATTGGGAGCATAACAAAAAAGGCTGAAATTTAGAATAAAGAGGACGATATCGTGTAAAGGTGGCATTTAAGAACAGTTATTCGAAGATTTGTAATAACATACCAATGATGGCCGAATGCGATTCTTTTTGTATTTAAATCCGGCTCCGAAGGACAATTTTTCATATTAAATTTGCTACGAAAACTACCTGAAATCAAAAACATTTCAGCATTTTACTCGTTTGAAAGCAAGTTTCTTTAATATAGAGGAAGATAAAATGAATGAATACCAAGAAAATATTGAACAGCTGAAAAGTTATTTTAAAACATTTGAAGATCTGGTTAGTCTCAAATCTACATTTGCGGGTTTTTTTGTTAATCCATTTGCAATTGATATTAAAAATGGTTTTCCAATTTTTGATGTAACACCAACAAACACACTTCGAGAGAAATAGAAATATAAGAGATCAAGGAAGACCAGGTACAAAAAATGCAGCCCAAATCTCTTTCCCTGACTGAGTTTTGGAAATTGGCGCCAGAAACAAAGCATCCTAATTTAGTCACTTTATGGTCATTTTGTGCACACATTGGGCTAATTAGACCGAGACCTACAATTTAAAGTGGATTCCAAAACACTCACAAACATCCATGTCACTGTCAGGATTCTAGCTTGACGTCCGTGGTACCAAAGGCCAGAGCGGTAGCCAAATTGGCCAACAACCTCATTTAAGAAACTGTTTAAAATTTTATAAAATAATTATATATTTTTTTTTTTTTAATAAAATAATTCTCCGTGTTCATGAAACATAAAGCAGGAAGAAGAATTCTTTTCAGCACTTGTATTATTCGTGATTTTGTCACCCGAATTTAAATGTTTAGAATGCAAATGCAAATTCTAAAGGATGAATAAGTCATGAATTGCGGTTCAACAATTCATTTTTGAATCGAAAGGTCGTTTCTCGACCTTTCCATCACGAATCGCGAAAGGGCATAGCACACATCAATTAAATGAATGGAAATGAACCTGAGAGAAGGACTTTTAATTTGGTAAGTTGCGATACATAAAAATTGCGTTCAAGGTGAACGATCGCTTTATTTCAATGTCGAAGTTTAAAATGTTTCAAGTAGCATCTTGTTGATATTTATTGGCGAACTCATTTTTCGTACATGGGAGGTTCTTGCTCAAGAGCACTTGAGACAGTTTATGGCAATCACGTTGAAATCTTTTAAGTCGAATTAAAATTGAATCAATTGATTTAAAATACATGTAGTTTAATTTTTTTCTAAAAATAGCTTTTTGACAGATCTTAATTGGACTTAAAAGTAAATAAAGTACACATTAATGTTATGTATTGTTGGAACTGACAGATCCGAGATATGTATACCATTTCTGTTGATTAATTTAATCAAAGATTATTATATTGGAAATTGATCGAAATTTTAATACATCAGTTTAGTGCTTAAAATTTATTGTGAACCGTGAAGTTCGCACTTAGGCAAATTTAGTTTTGAAGAGAAACTAGTAAAAAATATGGAGACCTTTCACAGTATGCATGTAATGAAAAAGTATAGTGAAAAGCGTAAGAAGAGATGGGCTCAAGTTACCGAAATGTTAATTGAAGTTTTGGAAACTGCTTTTTTTTCGGTCAGATGAATTTTTTCATTTGAATGCCGAGAGCTATGACTACAGCAATAAACAATTTTCTCAAAACAAAATAAAGTTTTCTAAGACTATTCAAGAAAAAAAATCGCTACCCATATTCTATTAATTTTTTTTGTATTATTTAATATTTAAAATGATAAAAGAACAATTGAATAAATATTCTGAAACAATATATATATCTCTTCAAATTATTTTCATTATAGTTGAAAAAAGAGAAGGCAAATTTAGCTTTGAAAAGAAACTTAAAAAATATGGAAACCTTAACAAATATAAAAAGATTTAAATTATAAATACTGAAGATGAGGTTAATAGTATGTTTACTTTAGTAAGAATCATCTTTTAGGAAGACTGAACCTCCTCTTACCTATCGTAATTCGAAATGAAAAATCCCAGGAATTGCACCTGAAGAGTGCACCCTTCTGCCTTCTCCGATACAAAGGCGGGGCGTTCCGTTTTACACTTACCGTGATATAAGCACTGGAACTTTAAGTTTAAATTGTTTGTTGTATTGCGACTAAAGTGACTCAGTTTCGAAGCTCAATACGACACAAGTACGTAACGTAATCCTTAAGTCTTTCCAAACACACCATAAGTGAGATAAAATAGTTTAAAAACATAATAATACACCATAATCATAATTTCTTGGTGATTTAAAAAGAAATACATATTGACACCAAAACGTTTTCGTAAGACTTAAAAATTTGTAGAAAAAGCGCTGTAGCTTGGAATTGAATTCGAGTTCTGATTGTCGATGCGATAAGCTTGCTCAAGCTCTCACAATCGATATTAAATTTCCTCAATTGTTGTTATTGCTGTGTCTCATCCTCAGTGTCCTGCAGCGCGGGACGGATATCCTATGAGAAATCTACCCATGGATAGAGGGAAAGGGAACCTTCTGTTGTGATGGAGCAGGTAGAAGTCTAAATTAGCTCCGAGTCGCTGGAGAAGGAGGGCAGTACCTTCCGGGAGGACTTTTAAAGGGAGGGGGAGGGGCGACTACCCGCATTTGTGTACCGTATGGGAATAAATCCGGAAAACTCCCACCAGGTACTCCGACTCACGAGGCAAGATGTTGGATATCATACACGCCATCGAACCTCCTCGTTTTGAAACAATACCCAACAACAATACCTCCAGATAATTGAATATCGGCCCTAATGCTCACCAGTGGCGCACTTTGCCACGAGTTGGGCTGGAGTTTTTTAATAATGGATAGAACAGTATATCGTTGAAATTCGTAAGTGTTTGAATTTTGGAGCCACTGTATATATATTTATATATATAAAGGACACGAATAAAATTAAAGGAAAATAAACAGTGAGTGAATTAGAAATACGACCATTTTGACTACCAAAAATTACCTCCGGTATTCATAATCATTAATTCGTTACACATCCGGTATTGTAACATTGTATAACAAAACTATTACAGCCTCGTAATATACAAATTTGGAGATGTCTCACTTCTATACATTTAAGAAAGTGAAACTAAGAGAATGAAAAGAAGATTTTACTATAATATATATATATATATATATATCAATACAATGTGTTTTCATAATTTGAAAATAATAATTTTAAAAAAACCTGATCAAATTTTTCTTTTAGAAACATGAATAATTAAAAGTTGAGCAGATATAATTAATAAAAACCTGTTAAAAATTACATGATGAAATGTTTAATTCAGTGAATTAAAAATTCGAAGTTCACATTTAAAATTAAAAAAAAAATTCACTATTGTTCGGCATGATATATTAAGTTGAACTTCTTGAGTTTTTTTCGCTCAATTGTGTTTTATTTTCCAAAAGGAGAATATATATATCTATATATTTCTACAAATAACCACTTTCGCCAAACGGTTTTTCCACTACTTAAGGACGAGATTATGTCCTTGACCTACTGAAACTTAACTTGCTAGTTACCTCTCCACCCTATTTCTACTCATTGATAAGTTTCTTTCTTGTTCTTATTTTTTTTTTCACCTACTCCGAAGGACAAGAAAATTTTCGATTTCAGGCTGTTCTCTTTGTTAGTTTTTGTCGTTTCAAGGCCTAAACACCAACGACAATTCCTTTCTCGAATCTGAATATCAGGAGAGAAAAAATTCAAGTCCTTTACTACACCGAAAACCACGAAGGACAACTTAGTATTTAGTTTCAGCGTTAACATTTCGTTCACGGAACAGATATAAAAAGAAATTGCAAACGATAAATTTATATCTGTTATTTTTTATTCTGTTCCCTTGTTCTAATAAATCTATTTATCATTTTAATTACATAAGTATTCATTCAGTGTACAACAAAAATCTAGCTGCATGATAATACACACCAGGTTTCATATTTTGTTTTTTTTTTTTTTATCTTGTCATTTTGAATGATGAGTCATAATGGATCCCATCTTTTGAAGTTAATAGAAAAGAAATTTAACTGATGATACCTGTTGCCAGGTACTGTCTCGTGATCAATAGAAATACATTTCATTAATATAAATCAAGGTTATTTAAAAGATTATGATCCATTTACAGAAGACCTTTGTTTGAAATACTTTAGAAATATGTATATTTTTAAAAAGCGAGTTTGACCTTTGAAAAAGTTTCTGAATATTTATCCTAAAACAAATTTATGTTTTTGAACTTTTAAAAATAAATTATTAACTCACGTTTATTTGTTTAATAATAATGAGTTGGTTGTTTCTATAATTAATCAAAATGTTTATTTAATAGACATTTTGATGTAATATAATTTAGAAATAAAATTTTAAAATAATAGAGGAGTTTTAAAATGTGTTTATCTGAGGATATTATATGATGTTTTATGAATGTTTACATAAGGATGTTTTAACTGTGGAATATAAAAATGATTGGAAAAATGAAGACTTTTTTTTTCAATTTCTAATCATTTAATTTTTCTAAATTTAAATAAACCAAACGGATTTTATTAAGAAATACAATTATGAATTAATTTATTTTCTTTCATTTTATCATATTTATATATATATATATATTCAACAACTATGATTGAAAATCTGAACCATTTCTATATGAAAATTAATTTAAAATAACTTAAAGAAAAAAATACATATGCCATATATCCTAAATATTATTATTTTTAATTTTTTTCAGTGATTTCATTTAAATTAAAACTTTGTTAATTTAAATAACTTATTATTTTGCGTAACCTATTTTTTTACTCGTATTTTAAAAAGAAGTTTAAAAGAACAAAATTTCTGAAACTTATTAAGCAATAACAAATACTTGTACCAAATATTTCTTTGTTAAAAACTATGTATTATGTGTGTAAAAGATTTTTTAAAAGATCTGTATTGACGAGATAACTTGATAAATTTTAATACAGATTATTCAGTTTATTCTTTTGAAACGAAAACTGTTTCGCATGTTACAGGAATTTTTTTTCTCCTGCATGCCTGACATAGCAATTTAAAATTTGTGACCATAACATATAACTTAAATATTTTAGATTCTTGATAACTTCTGATAATATTTTAGATTCTTTTATCATGCTTATCGTAACATACTTTTAACTAAAAAACAAACTAAAAAAATAGCAAACTGAATAAAATTTAGATTTTCAAATAATATTTCTGTAAGTAATAAATTTAGTATTTTTGGAATAAACCTATAAGACGAATACTTAAAAACCCTAAAAGTAACTAATTCATTCAAAACTTATTTTTAATTTTCAGAATTTTTCACAATTCGTATGTTTAAATTTACGGAAGGAGCGTATTTTGTATTTGTATTTCGTTGTGTAGGCTATTCCAATTTATAAGGCATTATTTACTCTATATTATACAGTGCTTACTCTATTTTATTCTACTATATACTGTTTACTCTACATCATTCTCTATTATTGAATCTTCATTCACGTAAGATATGTCACGTAATATTTGATTATCCTTTGCAAATATTATGTCAATATTAAATAATTAATTAAAATTCCTTTTTCATAGATTTGTTTAATTATCCATTGTATAATCTATGTTGAAAAAACATAGATTATAGAATAATTTAATTTGTCTAGCATGAATTAATTTATTTGCAAAATATGCTGGAAACTATTTCACGTAAGTATGCGTGAAATTGAAAGCTGAAAATATTTCGTACTGCAAACCATGGAAGTTTTAGTTTGAAAATTTTTTGTAAAATTACGCTTTTCACATTCTTAAATATGAATCTTTAAGTTAAGAATAATGTAAGTTTAAGTTATGTAAGAATGTTTGTTTTGCTTTGTTTACTCTGTCAAAAAAAAAAAAAAAAAAAGATTTTCCGAGAAAGATTTTCAAGTCCAAACCTTACAAGTGTTGGTTGTATCTCGATCCAAAAAATACAGAGGATCCTCGATAAATTCCAAAAACTTATTGATACAGCAACGAACAAGAATTTTTAATACTATGCTTAAGATTTTTATTCTATTAATTCTATTCCAAGGTATAGAACACATTTTTTTTTTCTGATTTTTTCGTGAAATCTCTATATTTACTGACTATTCCTGAACTCAAAAGACCACTCCGGGGACACCGTTTTGAGTCGCTTGAAGAGACATTTCAAAAATCGCCTGAATCAGTTTTAGCATTACATAAAACCAAGCGTAACTCAAGCACTAATGAATATTTTGACTTCAACTTTCACACATGTGTCAAGGACAGTGCCAACAACTTAAAAAAGAAAAAAAAAATTGGAATACCATATGCACGAGAAATTTAAATTGTAAACTGGTCTTTCTCTTTGGACACAGTAGTACTAATATTAACATGTTTTTAAAAAAATATTTTTTATTCCAACATCAACAAAATTTTATATATCCACCTGAGCCATCATGAGTCGTGAACGAATGGTACGAACTCTGCACATGGAAATGCTTGAGTTACGCTTGGTTTTGTAAAATGCTATAATAGGTCTGGGATAAACAGATAATGAGATAAACTATAATAGATCTGGCACAGGTCTGGGATAATGAGATAAACTATAATAGGTCTGGCACAGGACAATCCAAGTTCCAGATAAATGCGAGATAATATTAAATTGAGTTAATAAATGCGAGATATAACGTCATCAAGCTGGAATGTCCCTCTGCTCCGTCTGGAAAATTTGAGAGATATGGAGATTTTGCTGGAAAAACCACTTACATCAGTTTTGTTACAGTTAAACATTTTACTTTCTTAAGTGTGCATTGATTAATAAACGCATGTTCATTTATGTGGTGTCCTTTTCATATCAGTTTACACTAACGTGTCAGAAAAGCATTTCCTATCCTTTATATCTATGCCATATGGTGTTGGGACACACTATGTAAACATTTCTTAATTTTGCTGAACAATTTATTTTTTTACATCAGGTACCTCGTGGGCTACAATTTATCACTTAATAAATGGATAGAATGGGATATCACCCTAGGAAGCAGTTTTTATTGGTAACTTCGCAGATTCACCCGCACACAATGGAAGAGGGCTGAAGATATCCATAAAAATGGCTGTCAATCCGATTGTTGGTGTCGATATTAACACACTGTTATAATCATCAGAGTTTTCTCTTTAAGTGCTGCCCGATGGCCAATTGGCTAACTCTCAGGTTTTTGGTATAACTGGCTTCAAGTTCAAATCCAGGCGGTAGCATGGTTATTTATTAATCGGTTCGGAATCCGATTCGGTTAAACTGTAGGTTCCGTCTAATTAGCCTAAAGTATGCAAAAAATAACTGTAGAACGACAAACCAAACCTCTTTTAAGTAGTGACTGCCTTCGTTCTTTCAAATCTAACCTGAGTGGGCTATTTATCTATTAATTTATTATTTCTGTTCTACATCGGGGGACCTCAGGTTCCGGTTGTGTATACAAAGAAAAAAGCGAACATACGATGAAGAGAAGATTTCCATGTCACCGAACCGAAAATTCCCGCCATTCAGTGGTGCTATCGATGCGAAACCCTTGTGAGTGGGACATATTTACTATTAATTTTTAATTGGATTTTTATTTTTGAATTGATATTGATCATTAATATTTTCAGATTCATTTTAATTGACTTTCATTTAAAATGGAATTTTTCTTTTTCACAAATTATTCTAACGTTTAAAAAATAATTATATAATTAACAGAAAACCAATTATTTGATTCAATTAAGATAAAAATTTTCTTTTATAACAGCCGAAATACTTTTCTTTTTTCCAACTTATATCATATTGCAATTGGTGAATGAATGCTGTTTAGTTGAGATGTCATTTTCAAACGAAAGATCTTTCACGAGAAATGAGTCATAAGCATTCAATCAATGGAGACATCTCTTGTATTTCCGTTGAGTTACTGCCGCAATCCTTTTTTTAGCGTTAATTGAGGAAACATTTTTGCAGATTCAACGCCTTTTCAATTTTAATCTTAATATGAGGATCAGCGGAGCATTTTATGATGTTAAACACTCCAGGATGTTCCTTAGAACTGATTTATAGAGTTTTTCCTTGTTTGAATATTAGGAAAAAAAAATAATAAAATAAAAATAAACAGTGGAAAATGGAATGATTGATTCTTTCATGTTGTTTCATTTAAAATATTTTCGAAATGAGGATATTTCATTCTTTTGTTCTGGAATGGAATCGTTAATAAGGACGGAACTAATGAGAATTTTTAAAAATGTAAATTGAATAATGTGTAATATTTAGGTTAAGTTACGTTAATTTATTACTTTTCTTCTTCATCATAGATATCGAATTCTCACTGTGTCATACTTCCATTCCATAAAACAGCATTGCGTAAGTTAAATTAAGATTTGTCTCTGACATATTTCCAAATCAAGAAAAAAAGTTGTATAAATGTATATATATATATATAAATATATATTTTCAATAAATAAAAAAAATAAAAATACGTATTTTATAGAAAAGAAATTGTTTCTCAAAATAAGTATTACCAACAAAAATAATTATATCAAAAGGCATTAACAATATAAATTAAATATATTAATATATATAATATAATTAAAAATACTTGTTGAAATTCTAATTGTAAAATTAATATGCACATTAAAATTCTGTGTACATAAAACTGTCTTCATTGTGTTATGTATTCATCTCACATTGAAGAGTCTTCAAAAAATAAATTTATATGTATCTTAAAAAAATCTTTACCCAGAATAAAAACAAGATTGAAAATAGCAAAATCTAAGTTTTCCAAAAATATTAATCAAAAATATTTAAAAGAGTTATAAAAAATATTATTTAATTAATATTAAAATTTAATACAAAAAAAATATTATTAAAAATATTATTTATATTAATATTTATAATACATTAATTATTATACATTTAAATTTTAATTGCAAAAATTAATCTATACATTAAAATTTTGTGTACATAAAAACTGTCTTCATTTAGATATGTACTCATCTCATATTGAAAATCTTAAAAACTAAGTTTATATGTATTTTAAAAAAGCTTTATATAGAATAAAAACTATAGAGATTGAAAATAGAAAAAAATCTAAGTTTTCCATAAAATATTAATCAAAAAAATTTTTTATTTAAAATTTTCATTGAAAACAAAATTACAAATGTCACAATTTTTGTTGTTGTTGAGCTTGTTTTAGATTGAGATAAGATCTGTAGAAGTTCAGAAAATCAAATTATCTTATTTGCCAGACAAGTATCAATTTTTAAATTTCTCTCGTCTACCATTTTTATTGCATCATTTATGAAACGTGTTCCTACCTTTTTGGAATTCCTCGAATTTAAAAGGCAAAACTATCTTTCAATATTTTGGGCCGTTTTATTACTTTTTCGACATGGAATGCATATAGTTTCTCCGCGCTTGAAAACTTTCTTTCAGAATTCTTTATTATTGTAAGTTGTATAATTATTGGAGATAAGCGCCCTCTATCTCCTTCATTTGAAACTACAGTCACAGCAAACAATTTGTACAAAGGCAAAGGTGGATGCGGTTACGGTTAAACACTCGCAATATAAAGCGGATTAGTCTTAATTAAAAAAAGAAACACAAAGCATTAAAAACTTATTAACAAGCTCAAATCAACGTGTCAATAATTGGCTCTCATTTAAAATAACAAATTAAATTACATGTTTTTAGATGTTTCTTTAGCATTTACGTGAAACGATAACTTAATAGCGCGTGTTAAATCACTTAACTGGAAAGTATTATTATAATGCGAAAACAGAGTTGCAATCCTAATTTTAAACTGCTAATGGATTTTAGTTTGCTTTGAAATGGCTTTACGTGAACAGCTGACGAGAATACAACGAATAAGAAGGCTACAAGATCAGAATAAAAACAATAAATATTCAGAATAAAAAGTTTAATTTCTAGAAACGAATCTTTGACATATAATGTGTCTATAATGATTTTCCTAACAGCCTTTATTATTCTATCTGTTGGAAATTTATAGCTTTATTTAAATACAGATTAGTCTTATGGTACTTAAGCTTAACAAGATTATTTCGTGTTGAAATACATTTTATATAATTAGTACAAATACATGGATTGTTGACTTTGAATGTTTTTCATCAATGTCTAAGATCATAATTTATGCAAAATGTATCAAAATCAAGGTGAAGGTTTCAAAATGAAAAGGAAAGGTTTTCGTAAGCAATTCGGATCATTGATTATGAGAATAAATTCAGGATTGTTTTTAACCAGAGCTTAAATATTCAGCCAAATTAATTCTCATTTTAGTAAGAACATTTAATTCTCTTCGCAACATAGTCTTTTTAAAAGTGGTATTTATATGCAATTCACATTTATAAGAGGGAAATACTAATAAAATTTTATACAAAATGACTCATGTAATTCTAAAAATTAAATCGTCAAATCCAGAATAATAATTGAAAATTTTGGAAATTTAATGCTCAGTTCACAAATTTTAAATCTACTATGTGGAAGAGTTTTTATCCATAAAATTATGGGTATTGTTTTGGGTGAGATAGATTTTTCATGTCCCTGATCACTTGTTTGCTTCCTTGACCACTTTCATTGTTTCTTATTGGTTTATTATTATTTTTAAATTTTATCACGAATTATTTTTATTGGTTTATTGAGATTTCTTCTACGCGCTTTTTTTTATAAAATCTTTTGAAATTCTATACTTTTTATTATACTATTATTTTAATTTCTTACACGTGATTCTTTTTATAAAATCGCTTGGAATAGAACTTAATCTGCTTATTTTTATGCTGCTTTATTATTACTTAATCTTTCAAACCATAACTGTTGAACATAATTTATTGCTTGAATATGATTTATTGATATTTTTTCATTCTTTGTTTAAAATTGCTATCATGCGTTCTAAATTCTAATTTTATGGATAACATTGTCTGTTCATCTGATTAAATTGTTTTTATCTAAAATATAATTTGTGATAAGGCTTTAAAATATTTAGATTTAATAAGCTTTTTAAAAAATAAAGCCTGTAAATAAATTTCCAAATATAGCATTAATATACAATAGTATTCATTTATAACGGATTTATACATTATTGAATTGATTAATATTTAAATCAATACATTTCAGCATAATGATATTTTTATGACAGCGAAAATTTTAATTCAGTTCACAACAACGTAATGTGTGATTTATCGATAGAAATTACGCAATTCATCGAAAGTCACATAAAATCAAGAGCTTAGTTCACAAAAATAATGCTTAATAGAAGACAGATATTTTTGCATTACATAAAATAAGTTTAGAATTTTTGATACCGCAAATTTTAATTCAGTTTACGCAACGCAATGTGTGGTTTATCGAGAACAATCTTAATAAAATAATATTCATTTTGAAATAAAATTTTAGAAGTAACTTTTTTTTAGTTATTAGAAAAAAATAAAAAATAAAAATAAAAAATAAAAATATTTGAAGAAAAAAAAATTGCATATATTTGATTTTGCATTTTGGATGCAAAAATCTGTAAAAATCTCGATAATTAAAAAAAAAAAAAAAAATCCTCTATAACATTAATGTTTTTTTTTTTCGAACATCAATAGACCTCAAGTTTCACTAATGTGTGCTACGAATAGATAGGTATTGAGGGTAGAACATTGCCTTCTGAGTGGACTTTTTAAGGCCTCTGACTGTTAAGTTAACTGCTCCGTGTTTGCTTATCGTAAGGGAGAAAATATGGAAAACTCTCACCAAGCAAGCTAACCAGGAACATAAAGCCTTGATTGTGTTCCTGGCACAGTTTTGCACTCACTGCTTCAATCGCCATTGCATCTCCTTGTTTCTGAAATTAGCGACTGCAACGGATTTGGCTGGAGGTGGCGTGAATGCTTGTTAGTGGTTCGGAATCCACGTTAAACTGTAGGGTCCCGGTCTAATTAGCTTAAAGTGTGCAAAAAATGACCGTAGAGCGATAAACCAAACCAAACAACGGATTCGAAATTCTGCTGTCAATAGATTTGAACCTGCGTTCACCTGCACTTTAGCAGAGCAAGTTATCATTGGGCTATGAATCAGGCTAAAAAATGTTTTTGGTGCATACATTTTTCAAATATAAAGATTTTATGATTCAGTATAGGTGATCTCAATGGAAAGAAGAACATAGCTTTACCAAACCGTCATGGTAACTAATGTAAGATTCCTTTCTCTTTGATGACATTTGATTTGAGACTTGGTTTCTGATTAAGATAACTAAAGATCTGAATACATCTGAAACACACGAACTCCTTAAATAGCATTTTATAGCAAGCATATTTGAACCTGTTGTCATTGGACCACGAGACGGGCTACGAAATATTTTTAGAGCATACATTTTCGGTATATACTTATTGATGATTGTATGATTCAGTATAGGTGATCTGAATGGAAAGAAGAACGTAGTTTTATCAAAACCTCATGATAACTAATGTAAGCTTCTTTTCTCTTTGTTAGCATTTGATTTGTGACTTGAGTTATAATATAACTAAAGCTCTGAATACATCTAAAACACACGAACTCCTTAAATAGCATTTTATAGCAAGCATATTTGAACCTGTTGTCATTGGACCACGAGACGGGCTACGAAATATTTTTAGAGCATACATTTTCGGTATATACTTATTGATGATTGTATGATTCAGTATAGGTGATCTGAATGGAAAGAAGAACGTAGTTTTATCAAAACCTCATGACAACTAATGTAAGCTTCTTTTCTCTTTGTTATCATTTGATTTGTGACTTGAGTTATAATATAACTAAAGCTCTGAATACATCTAAAACACACGAACTCCTTAAATAGCATTTTATAGCAAGCATATTTGAACCTGTTGTCATTGGACCACGAGACGGGCTACGAAATATTTTTAGAGCATACATTTTCGGTATATACTTATTGATGATTGTATGATTCAGTATAGGTGATCTGAATGGAAAGAAGAACGTAGTTTTATCAAAACCTCATGATAATGTAAGCTTCTTTCTCTTTGTTAGCATTTGATTTGTGACTTGAGTTATAATATAACTAAAGCTCTGAATACATCTAAAACACACGAACTCCTTAAATAGCATTTTATAGCAAGCATATTTGAACCTGTTGTCATTGGACCACGAGACGGGCTACGAAATATTTTTAGAGCATACATTTTCGGTATATACTTATTGATGATTGTATGATTCAGTATAGGTGATCTGAATGGAAAGAAGAACGTAGTTTTATCAAAACCTCATGATAACTAATGTAAGCTTCTTTTCTCTTTGTTAGCATTTGATTTGTGACTTGAGTTATAATATAACTAAAGCTCTGAATACATCTAAAACACACGAACTCCTTAAATAGCATTTTATAGCAAGCATATTTGAACCTGTTGTCATTGGACCACGAGTCGGGCTACGAAATATTTTTGAAGACACAATTTTGGTATAACACTTTATAATTTGGTATATTATTGATGATTGTATGATTCAGTATAGGTGATCTGAATGGAAAGAAGAAAGTAGCTTCACGAAAACCTCATGATAACTAATGCAAGCTTCTTTTCTCTTTGTTAGCATTTGATTTGTGACTTGAGTTATAATATAACTAAAGCTCTGAATACATCTAAAACACACGAACTCCTTAAATAGCATTTTATAGCAAGCATATTTGAACCTGTTGTCATTGGACCACGAGACGGGCTACGAAATATTTTTAGAGCATACATTTTCGGTATATACTTATTGATGATTGTATGATTCAGTATAGGTGATCTGAATGGAAAGAAGAACGTAGTTTTATCAAAACCTCATGATAACTAATGTAAGCTTCTTTTCTCTTTGTTAGCATTTGATTTGTGACTTGAGTTATAATATAACTAAAGCTCTGAATACATCTAAAACACACGAACTCCTTAAATAGCATTTTATAGCAAGCATATTTGAACCTGTTGTCATTGGACCACGAGTCGGGCTACGAAATATTTTTTGAAGACACAATTTTGGTATAACACTTTATAATTTGGTATATTATTGATGATTGTATGATTCAGTATAGGTGATCTGAATGGAAAGAAGAAAGTAGCTTTACGAAAACCTCATGGTAACTAATGTAAGCTTCTTTTCTCTTTGATTGCATTTGATTTGTGACTTGATTTTTGATTAAGACATCGAAAGATCTGAATGCATGTGAAACACACCAACTCGTGAAATAGCATTTTATAGCAGGCAAAAATGTAATAGAGTAAAAAAAAAAAAAAAAAAAATCATTTGTTAACGGAAATGTTGACTGTATTTTGACTTTCAGGTTTATGCTCGCGTTCGCTGCTTTATCTCATTTTATAAAAATACGTGTGTCTGTATCGTGGCGCCATTTAAGGAGAACTACACGTAAATCTTTATTAAACTCGACCACCATATACTTTTTTTTTTTTTTTGAGGCCACAAATAAAAGTTGAAAAAAAAAAAAAAACTTCTTAAAGTGATGAAAGGTGATTTTTTTTTGTCTTGGTGATAAGGAGGCGTGAGATCGAGATTTAAACCATATTTCTTATACTGCACAACGCTGTTCCTCCCCCATCTATGGAGATCATTCTGGAACGCGAAAGGGGTTTTGTTAGGTGAGAAAACACAATAAACAACGATAAATCAAGAAGCTTCGCAAGTGCTGAAATTTATTCCAGAAACCCCATATCAACAGAGGTATTGCGCAAAAACCACCGGCGAAAAATAGGTCACAGAAGAAGAGACCGGTGGTGATTTTTCTCTGAATTTTGAAGATATACCGCTTGGAATACAAGAGAACAAAACACCAGAGTAGAGATAAGGCGAGACTTTGTGTGACAGGATCACTAATTATACACTTTCGACTTTTCGAGTTGGTATGTCTTTTATGAAATCCGATTACGTGTCGCGAATACATCGTCTGCCAGGAAATAAGCAGAATGTCCCGCAGAATACAAAATGTCTTTTTAGAATAATGATATTTTTTCTCAAACCGGTCGACTTCGAATATTGCGTTAGCGTGGTGATGAAATATTTAAAATTGGGTCTGTTATGTGCTATACCATTTCTGGTATTACCTCACATACGGAAAAAAAAGGGGAAGGAATATCAGAACAATAAATTTTAATAAATCGTTTCCTAACTTTGCATTTGTGACTCATACAATCTTAAAAAGTGTTAAATGAAGGTCATTTTAAGTGTTGCATTGCTTTTCAGGAAAAACCGTCTATTTGAAGTAGATCAAACTAACTTTTCAAAAA
This sequence comes from Caerostris extrusa, assembly GCA_021605095.1. NCBI lineage: Eukaryota > Metazoa > Arthropoda > Arachnida > Araneae > Araneidae > Caerostris > Caerostris extrusa. The sequence goes on from BPLR01000145.1 coordinate 91,433, forward strand.
TTTCTTGATGTTTTCTTTAGGTTATTTCATGATGGTCCAATTATCGGCAGGTCACATGACACAGTGGTGTAATAGAGGAGAAAGATAATTTCTGTATTTGTAGATAATATCAGTAATTTCAATCGAATATATGCGGATTTTTTATTTTATTTTATGACAGATTGTTAGAAATTATTTTTTTTAAAAATTGCTTTGCTCCGTTTTCATTTGATTAGCAATAAGCAAATAATTGATTCGTCCTTTTTTGCTTTTAAGCCAAATGTAATTTTTCCATTGATTTGAAGATAGAACTATATACATTATTTTTTTGAGTTGCTGTTGGCATATGTGATCCGGCATTGCTAAGTTCAATCAATGAATTACATAATATATATTTTATTCAGCTAAGTTGGAAGGAAAATACCGATAAAGAATAAAATGTCAGAGTTAAATTTGCATTAAATTCCTGTAGAAAAATGGGAGTGCAGTGCAACCTTCCTTTTGTGGTAGCCCTTGAGTAACGCTGAATCTAATACATATTACTGTGTCCAAAAGACAAAAATTGAAAATTGGTCTTACTTTTTGGACACAGTAGTGTATCTAAAACCCATCTCGAGCCCTCGTATCTATAATGATGATGGTTTGGGCGTATTCCAAAAACACAGTACTCTTTTTTTCTGCATGAATGGTGTCATTTTGATTAGCGACGATTTCGTAATTTTAAGATTTTTCACTAAGAGAAAAAAAGATAAAACTTAAATTAATTTGAAACTACAATTATATATTTCGGCTAAATAAGTCAGTTACAGAATTTGTACTATGTTATTATTTTTTTAACCCATGCAATATGAAACACCCTGTACTCCGGTTTCCTCCGTCACGAGATGCAAATGCGAATCTTTGGGAAATATTACCCTTCCACCTTCAGTGTGCTAGGGAACATTGCTTTCCGGCTGAAATGGTACTAATATAAAGTGTTTAATAAGTTTGAGGGATTCATTAGACAGTGAAGTGGATGGGGGAAAAAATCTAGGGGAAATTAAAGGGAGAATTTATTTCTTCTATAAGCTAATGACTGCCCAATATCACGGTGACGATGGCTTGGGTACTTAAGACAACATTATGAAAATCATGTTGCAAAAAAATCCTCAAAATCCTGGAATTTTTATCATTGCTTCATCGATAAAACTCTAAAGGCTACCACATCATGGATGATAAGAACATCTATGTATTAAATAAATAAACAAGAAAGAGTCAGAGATCCTGTATATTTGCCTACTCAATGGCATATACAAACAATATATATATATGTAATTATATATAGTGAAAAAATTGTTAATACATTTTTAATTTTATGCATACAGTAATTTATTTAGTGTGGATTGTTTGTTTTTAAAGTTAATGATGGCTTATTATTTTAACTCAAAATTTAATTCAGTAATTGGTACGAATTAATGAATTTTGGCACTTTTATTGACTTATTCAATGAATATTTATTTTTTAAAATTAAAAATGCTTGTTACTGTAACGCAAATCTGAACACAATAATTTGCAAAATGAGAAAAAAAAAATACATTAATCGATAAGATCAAAAAAAGTCCCTTATTTTATTACTTTTTTAGAGGACGAATATTTACGTACCTCTCTAACTATTACAGAAAAAGGAAAAAAATCAAGGAATTGAAAAAGTCATGCAGTACTAGTTACTGCGATATTACAATGAAAATTTGGGTGAGGCTGTTTATTACTGATTACCGTTACTGACATTTCATTATTTTCTCCAAGGTAATAAACAATATTTTTGACTGTTTTTATGCAGATCATTAAAAAAGTTTATTAATATTTTTTTCTCTCTTATTCTAATTCTAAAGAAGGAGGTGATAAAACGGCAAATTTAATTTAGTTTAAAATTTTCCAACTCCGCCCAAAGGTCAATTTGGATGACTATTCTGCTGTCAACATTTTAAAATGCAAAGCAGTATCTATGTGCTACATCTAAATAGAAAATTTTCTAATTTACCTTTGTTAGATTTGTTTTATTATATATGGACATTCATAAAAAAAAAATCAAGCCTATCTTTTGACTTTGTCGTAAGATATACAACTTTCAATATTAATTACTCAGCATGTATACTCAAATTATTAGATATATTTACAATTTTTTTCTCTGGTATATATTTTATATATATATATATATTATTTCTTTTAAATTTTACTAAATAATCTTGTATAGGAAAATGGCATTTAAATTTTAAGTAAATTTTTTTTTGTCGCTGTCAAAATAACTTGAGAACAGTGAAAAAAAAAACTATGTAAAATATTGATCATGAATATAAAATAAAAACTCAGATATTTTTTCCACATGTTAATTAATCGAGGAAATTTTATATTTTATACTATAATTAGAGTAAGTTTCATACATTAAAAAAAACAACCTGCATAAAAATAATATTTTAAAAGTTCACAAAATTAATAATAATATTTAAATTAATATTACAAAAATACAATAACTCTTTTTTTTTTTATCATACTCTAAAAGTAACAGATGATTTAAATTAATCTCACCATTAATATTTAAATAAAAATGTCATCAAATGTTCCTTTCCTTTTTAAAGAGACTAGGGTTATGTATTTGAAATTACAGATAATTTTTCTTAGTTGCTTTCCGACAATCTGAGAGAGAATTTGTGTTAGAATAAAAATGTGAGTGTATCAAAGAATTTATTTTCTCAGCAAGGACCTAGTAATTTAGAATAAAAATAAAAAACAAATCGCATAAAGTGTCCAGTTGTCGAGTTGAATTTGGAGAAAAAAAAATGTCTTGGGTCACACGTAAAATATTAAATGATAGTTGTTAAGCATAAAAGATATCAAAGATAAGCAAAAATGTCGTAGAATAAAAGATTTGGATTCCATATTTTGCAGAGCTTTTTTTAAACGTTACTTTTAATTACTGATATAAGAATTATCTGTAAAATAAAAATACGCAATGCAGATTGATATTAAAATAAAAATAAAACTAGTTTTTATCATTTTCTCTAATTATTTACGTTATTAGATTTTTAAACATTAAAGGAAATAAGCATATAAAAGATTCAACATTTAATGAAGAACAGTTTTATGTTGGGCCACTTCCTTGGGTTGGACAGTCTATGGTATAAAGACATAATTTCCATGGTTAAGACATGTTTCTAATCTTTTATGTGATCAGGGACCCCTTTTTCTAGTAGGCTGAAGATCAAGAGCCCCACCCGTTCTTGAGAGAAAGATATCGTTGAATACATTAATTAAAATAAAAGTAAATCAGTTATATTAAAAACAATAAAAATATCGTACAGCAAATATGCATGAGGTTTTTCTTTAGGCTTATAAAATCATATAAAAATTGCTTTAGGAATTGCTGAATTTGTGAATTAATAACTGAGCCATTTCATTGGAAAATATTATAGCATCATTTTATTCATATATTAAAATGTTATTAGTCAATGGTATCAATAATTCAGTCAATGGTATCAACGATTCAATCAATGGTATACAATGGTATCAACGATTCAATCAATGGTATACAATGGTATCAATTCAATTTATGGTATCAAATTCAATCATTGGTATACAATGGTATCAACGATTCAATCAATGATATACAATGGTATCAATGATTTAGTCAAAAATAATTCGGTCAATGGTATACAATTGTATCAATTATTCAGTCAGTGGTATATAATGGTATATGATTCAGTCAATAATATCAATGATTCAGTCAGTGGTATATAATGGTATATGATTCAGTCAATAATATCAACGATTCAGTCAATGGTATACAATGCATTCAATAGTATACGAATATTTTCAAAACTATTTTAGTAAAACCAAGATGTTTTTGAAGATATTGTGTACCATTGACTGTATTATTATAAATACAAAAAAAAAAAAAATGGTATTTATGTCTAACAAACGCCATGGTTAACAAGTATTACAAAAAAATGCGGTCCTTTACAGCAACTACTGTGTACAACGTAGAAAACATTTTTTATTTGTTTTTGTTTTATCGATAAACTTTTAAATAACTTCAACATCAAGATAAACATTTAAACTTTAAAATTTAATTAAAACTATGAAATATTTTAATTTAATATGATCTCAAAATCAATTTCTGCTAATTTCCCAAAAATGTTTTGAAACTTATGTTGCACTCTAATAGGGAAGACTGTTTAATGAAATAAATATTAAGCCTAATAAGTGTAAAGTCTTACCAATTTTACCTAGAACAAATGATGTCTGAAAAAATTCGCATGTTACTAATTACGGCTATTAATAAGACTTCCTAGAAAGGTCATCCTCAAAATGTGCGTATTATCTTCCGTTCATTCTGTGAATGCGTTGTAACTTTTGTGTACGTTCTCGATAAGTCTTATGTTATATGGGTATCATTTAATTTATATTGTTAAACTTGGCACAAAAACAACTTAAACAACTTAATTGAATTAAAAAATAACTTATTTACTCCACTGGAGTAAAAATTAATCTCAGTAGTTATCATTTTTGATAATAATAATAAGATGCAATATAAACCATGCTTGGAATTTAAATGAAAAAAAAAAAATATTTTCTGCATAATTTATATCTGTAATCTTGTTTTCTTTTTAGCTAAAAAAAAATAATACATTATACAACGAATAAAATTTAATTTTGTAGGACATGATATTTATATATATTAGCAATTATACGATAATATAATAATAAACAATTAATATATATTACCAATTGTACAATATACTATATAATAGAAATTACTATTATTTGAGAGGAAATTATATATAATTGTTGCGATTAATATATATATAGTCATGTGCAGGTTGGGCAACCAGATTGTAACTGGATGTGGTTGGGTTGATTTACTAGAGGCCCAGTTTGGAGAACTCGCGAATTAATTTACACAAAAATCACAACGCATATAATTTCAGAATACAATATTTCATATATTTAAAAACGGATAATTATAGATTCGGGGACAGACTCACCTTCTAAGCAGAAAACTCGAAACTTCGACTACGCGCAGGATGAGCGAAATATACTTCTTATACGGGTGAGAGTCTGTAGGCCAACTAATAAAAGGGTTGCGCTAAATATAATTCCTCTCGGGAGGAGAGACTGTAAGCTAAACGTTTTGAACAGAAGTGCGTGGTTGCGCTGCTTTCTTTCTTTTTCTGACCATTTCTCCTGAACACAAAGGCTCTTCATGTAAGGTGTGTGTGTGTGTGTATGTATGTATGTATGTATATATAGTATGTATATATAGTCTGTTATATATATATAATATATTATATATTATATATATATATGTATGTATATATATATATAATATATTATATATAATGTATGTATATATATAATGTATATATATATATATTCATATATATATATATTCATATATATATATATATGTGTATATATTCTTCTCTCTATAATAAAGCTAAAATTATAAAAAGGTTTAGTTTATAATAAATTTAAGAATAGAAAATAAATCTTAACAACGAATATAAGAGATTTTTTTTTTTCCTTTTATACACACACTGTTATACAAAATGTTGAATAATTGTGAAAATTTATGATATATACAGTCTTTTGTTTCAAGAAAAACTGTCCATGTAAAAAAATATAGCTGCAACAAAAATATAAACACACTATAATTGAAAATTTTGACCAGTTCTTCTTGAAACAGCACTTTAATAATTAATGCGATGTAATTTCAAACTAAAGTTTTGTGGATTCACCACATTGGTTATTCACCTCATTTGCCAAAATGAGGAATTTTTATATTTATATTTAATTTGAACAATTTTTCTATTTAAAAGTATTTTTTTTTTTTCATTTGCTAAATAAAAAAGAATTTTTATCTGAATGCAAAATATTTACAATTCCTAGTCATAATTAAACGTTATGTTGCATATGAATCGTGTTTTAGCACAGAATGTCAGATAAATTATGAATGTATCTATATCGGAAATTATTATTGGTTTAAAACTTCCATTTATTTTTTATTATAAATAAAGTTATTTTAAAAATTATAAATAATTGATGAAAAAACTTTCTTTTTATTAGTTATATATCATTCATTTTTTTCGCAATTAAAATATTTATAATTCATAATGGAGTTTTATCATAGTATTTTAAGTAGTTTGTTTTAAAAATTTATATTTAAATTATTATTTTTTATAATGCATTTTGAATCAAGGTAGTCACAATAAAATAGTCTTTTATGACTTCCTTGAGTAGAAAGCTAGAAAACCAATATTTATTATAAAAAAGATATTATGCTTAAAAAAGTAATTTGAAAAAGTGTTTAATTATATGCGTGCTATACTAACCACAAAAAAAAAATGTTGTGGTTTTACTTTTTCTTTAAATTAAAAAAGATGACTTTAATTTAAAATGTTCTTATATTTTTTAGATTTCTTTATGATAATTTCTTTGTAATTCCAATCGTGGATATTGTTTTGTTTATTCTTACAAGCGACAATAACTTAAAAGTAATTTTTAATTATTAATAAATGCATTAAATGCTAATATCAATAATTCTTTCAAAGAAACAAAATGATTTTCATCGATTATGATTTGCAATACTTCTAAATAAATAATTATTTATAATGCAATATTAAAATCTTTATTAATACTTTATAAATTAATTTAAATGTGATATTTGAGTTGTTTCAATACTTAATGCCATTTTAAATGAATAAATTTATCCAAGGCAAACGATTATTAAAAGAAATTGACGATAATTTTCTATGCATCATTTCATATTGATTTATCTTGAAAAGATTCTTATCAGTAATTACTGAATAAATTTCAATTGTTCTAATGTTTACTGAAAATATTAAATAAATTTGATAGGATCCGATTCTTTTCAGTCAGTTTTCACTGTCTTACAAGAAAAAGAAACAGTTAGAATTGGGTATAAAAAATGTGTACCTATTTAAATCAATTATTAAAATTTGTGCAATAAAAATAAATCGAGATATTTCATTACATGAATAAATCTTGATACGTTGCAATTTTGATATGAATCAATAAAATTAACAATTTGCGCCATCATATTTTGAGGAAGAAACTTCAAAAATAAAAATTTCAACACTGGGCTTAATATTATTAATTTTGAATAAACTAATAATATTTTTCTATTTATATATTTTTAATTAAAATATTTTAATTTAAAACGGAAAATATTAAAAATGTGTATTAATTTATTTTTAAGAGTTTATGAATTCAATAATCGAATCACATACCATTTATAAACTGAATAATAAATATTAAAGGGCATTCAAATCTAAGGCATTTAATTTAATTAACATTTAAATTTAATTATTTTTATTTAAGGTAGAATAAATCCAATCAAAATTAATTTTTATTTAAAGGCCTTATTATTATTTTTTTTTAAATCAATAGAAAGAGTCATAATTATGGAGAAAGTTTTAAAAATGTTTGTTCCTACTTTTTACATTTTTGGGTCTGATAGCCGAGTGAATAGCGCTCTGGTGCTCGCTGCCACAGGTTTCGTTTCGAGTCCCGCAGGTGCCATGGATGTTTGTAGTGGTTCGGAATCCACTTTTAAATCGTAGGCCCTGGTCTAATATGACTGTTGGGTGTATGGCTGACAACCCTACCCAGTAAAAAAAAGTAAACATCTCCTGTCTCGAAATCGGCCAGTAGGCAGACGGCCTTGGCCCACCATGGGTGTGTTGCGCCAAAGAAGAAGATTAAAATATTTGAAAAATTAAAAATGTAAAGAGCTGAATTACTTAATGGGAACTGATGGCCGGGTGACTAGCGTTCTGCCGCTCGATGCCACAGGTTTCAGGTTTGAGTCCCGGTTGTGTCATGGATACTTGTAGTGGTTCGGAATCCACTTTAAACCGTATGTCCCTTCTATGGGCGGAACTGTTGGGCGTAGGAGTGACAACCCTATCCCATAAAAGAAAATATCTCTCGTCTCGAAATCTGCCAGTAGGCAGACGGCCTTGGCCCAACATGGGGCTGTTGCACCACTGATGATTGATGATGAATTACTTAATATAAGAAAATCGTCAATCGTTATCTCATTATTATATCTTTCGCTTTCAACAGAAAATAAAAATATAAAACTGTGCAATAATTGGTTTATCCACTATTATTTTATCTTTTATTTATTTATCTCTCTAACATCATTCAAATGTAGATTAACCTTATGACTCATAAATTGATCTGTTAGTCTATTCAAATTATTATTATTCTTTATTTTTTAACCACTATATAATCCTGAAGGCTAAGTTTTGTCCATTCGTTTTTTTTTTTTTTAATTAAATTAAATTTTCTTTTTAATTCAGTAGACGTATATAGATAACTACGTTGTTAAATTCACTACACATTCGCACGAATCTAAAATGTATTTTTTTTTTTTTATCAAACTGAAAAAATCATTAAATACAAAAAAGGAACTCCATAAAGATTTACTATTTATTTTTCTTTACTATCCGTTTCTTATTTCTTTTTACAAACATAAAAAAATATATAGTATGCTCTTCTCGTTCTCGTTCAATCACTGACCTTCTGCGAACAATTTCAAGTTTTCGACATTCGTACGACTAGCAAGTGCTATTTTTCGTTCATCGTAACAAAAGCAAACTAAAAGCGTTCCAGTTCTTATTCTGTTACAGCAGCAGCAGAACAGATCGTTTTATAGCTTACAGGAAAGGTTTAAATGCAGGTGTTCTTCTGCTGAGAAGAAAGAAAGCAAGCCTGAATCTGGCCACGGAGACTGGGTGTATTCTGGCCTGATTCCTAAATGGCACAGTTTCATCTAAAAAACCAATAGTCGCCTGAAACGGTACAATAACTTACTAAACCTCCTCTCAAAAGTCAACTATTATTGCTGGAAACCCCTTTTATTTTTACTTTCGATCTAGATATCCCGAGTTAGAAAGGTCAGAAACGACAACGAGCCATTACTGATCTAGGTTCATTTGAAGTTTACGTGCATTCGGCAGATGATATCCCGCCCTCGCATTTGTGATTTAATGCTTAGGTTTGGCACAAGAATGATTCTGTGCACCGGTTTTAGAGTATTCTTGTAACGTCTTCTTTAGAACTCATATTTCCCCGTTAAGATTAACGAGTTGAGAGCAAGCTTTTGGATCCAGTTCTTTCAAGGTCTTTCAGATCTTATTTATTTTGCCAAACTCTTATTACATTTTAAAGAATTGGGAGATAGACAAGTAGAATTTAAGTGAAATGGGAAATTTTGAACGATTGCAAAGAACTTTACGAAATCACTGAAGATTTTAATGACGTTGCCAGAGTAAATGATGGCAAATATTTAAAATATTATTCCATTTATATGAATGGCAATAACTAAATTTCTCTAGTAATAAATTTTATAAAAAAAAAAATTCTGTTCTAATTTTGTTTATTTTAAATTTTGCATAACAAACCATTCGAATGAAACTTATTAAAATATACAGAATATTTTAATATAAATAAATTAATTACATTTTTATAACATTGTATTTAGAATACATTTTGTGTTATTTTTCGATGAAATAAATAATCCAATGTTCATATATTGGAATCATTTTAAGTTTTGAAAAGCCTGCGTTATTTTTTAAAATTTTATTTTGATAAAGAAGAACATTGTTATTATTACACACTCAGTTTTATTTAAAATTCTATTCTCAACATAAACATTTTGTCCTATATATTTTATTATTAACTTAACTCTCATCAAATTAATTATTTTCTTCTGATTAAACTTTATCTTAAATTATTTTATAAAGTAATTGTCCGTTTTAAAAAAAGCTTTTTTGTCGATGTGAAATTAAATAAAAGTACTTAAACTGACTTCATATTTACTAAAAGCATGCTTCTTTTATTGCTTTTAGAAAATTATATTCTTAGTAAAAAAGGAAGTAGAAAAGACCATGGCATTATAATTATAACTTTATAATTAACTTCACATGGCAGGCATTTTTTATTAATTAATCGCAGTTATTTTTTTATTAATTATTTTTGCATACATGCAACAAATTTCCTGTTATTTAAAAAAAAAAAAAAAAAAACACTTCATCTTTCACAATCTTATTTTTTCTATTTTGCTTGAAAATACATCCAAATCATTGTTTAAGATTCATTCAATCATAAGATTCATTTAATTTCGTAAGATTAAGTTAGTTTTACGAAACAGTATAGATCTATAATAAATTCACTGAAGACATTTTACGAAAATTAAATCGCTACTGGATAATACATTAAAATATATAAGCTTATTTAAGTCATCATGCATTTATGAAAAATTTTTTTAATCATCTGAAAAAACATTAAGTCGTTTTATTACGGAAAATTTACATTTTTACACTTGACAACTGTGAAATATAAAATCAATTTTAATTCTAAAATTTATTGTAAGATCTTTTGTATCATCTTATTTATTACAATAACTTTTGTTCAGATCTGTGTTAAAAAAATATCACGCCTACATTTATTTTATTAAATGGTTTAGCTGACACATTTGCTGTTAAATATTTTTAGATTTAGAATTTATTAAATTCAGTTTAATAATAAAAGCACAAAACTTTTAAATGTCTTATCGTTTTAATATTAAGTTTTTCCATGTGAAATGAACTTTTGAATACGCAATTTTTAAAAGATCACAAACACAAATTATTTGAATATAGTTAATAAAAATATACTCCATGCACTTCTGTAATTGTTTGCAAAGCATTTTTTATGACAGTTTCAAAGAACACCTTTGATATATAGTCAATAAATTCAGTAAAGACTGTTTTGATATCTTCATGATTGACAAAGTGCTTATTCCTAAAAAAATGATTCCAGATGTTTAAAGATCAATAATCAGTAGGAGACTAATCATATCAGTAGTTGGTAAACAGTAGGAGACAATTCTGGTGAATATGGTGAAGGAGGCAAAAATCAAAATGAATCTTAATCAACTGGTTCAGTTTTTGGCGTGGATTTGTGAAATATGAGGTCTTGTGTTATGATGCTGAAGAATTAAACATTTTGCTTCACCAACGCTGGTTCTTATGACAATAATTTCTGATGCATAATATCAATTGCTGACAGTATTATTGCACATTAATTTTATATACACTGAAGTGACAAAAGTCATGGGATACCTCTTAATATCGTGTCGGCCCTCCTTTCGCCCGGCGAAGTGCAGCAACTCGACGTGGCATGGACTCAACAAGTCGTTGGAAGTCTTCTGCAGGAATATTGAGCCATGCTGTCTCGATAGACGTCCATAATTGTGAAAGCGTTGATGGTGCAGGATTTTGGGCACGAACAGACCTCTCGATGATGTCCCATAAATGCTCGATGGGATTCATGTCGGGCGATCTAGGTGGGCCAGATCATTCGTTGGAATTGTCCAGAATGTTCTTCAAACCAATCGCGAACAGTTGTGGCCTGGTGACATGGCGCATTGTCATCCATAAAAATCCCATCGTTGTTTGGGTACATGAAGTCCATGAATGGCTGCAAGTGATCTCCAAGTAGCTGAACGTAAGCATTTCCAGTCAATGTTCGGTCCAGTCGCACCAGAGGACCAAGTCCATGCCATAAAAAACAGCCCACACCATTACGGAGCCACCACCAGCTTGAACAGTGCCTTGCTGACAGTTTGGGTCCATGGCTTCGTGGGGCCTGCGCCACACTCGAACCCTACCATCAGCTCTTACCTACTGAAATCGTGACTCATCGGACCAGGCCACGGTTTTCCATTCATCTAGGGACCAACCGATATGCTCACGTGTCCACGAGAGTCGCTGCAAGCGATGTCGTTCTGTCAGTAAAGGCACTCGAGTCGGTCTTCTGCTGGAATAGCCCAAGAAAGCCAAATTTCTCCGCACAGTTCTAACAGACAAGTCCCTTGTACGTCCCACATTGATTTCTGCTGTTATTTGACGCAGTGTTGCTTGTCTGTTAGAATTTACGACTCTTTGCAGACGTCGCCGGTCTCGGTCGTTAAGTGCAGGCGGTCGACCACTGCGCTGTCCATGGTGGGATGTTATGCCTGAAATTTCATACTTTCGGCACACTCTTGACACAGTGGATCTGGGAATGTTGAATTCCCTAACGATTTCCGAAATGCCATGACCCATGTGTCTAGCTCCAACTAACATTCCGTGTTCAAAGTCTGTTAATTCCCGTCGTGCGGTCATCATCACGTCAAAACCTCTTCACATGAATAACTTGAACAGAAATGAAAGCTCTGCGAAAGCACTGCGCATTTATACCTGTTCTACGCGATGCTACTGCCATCTGAAAATTTGCATATTGCTATCCCATGACTTTTGTCACTTCAGTGTATATTCCTATGAAGCCGTATTAACAGAAAATTCCCCTTTGATTCCGCCAAACCGTTATCATTGTCTGCTTTGGTTGTAAGCTTAATTAGGTTATGTGTTTAAGGCTTTTCATCTGCATCTAGCTACTGATAGTCTGCTCCGCTCTAGCTACATCTAGTTAGCTGAGTGTTTTCGATTATCATACTGTATCTACTTTTCATCACAAATGAAGATACGGTCTAAAAAGGAACAATTTCTTTTCCAAATACTAAATGATATACTAATGTACAAGCATTGCAATTTCTGCCTATCTGCCAATTTGTGTGGAACTCAAGTCAATTTTTTTTCACTTTTTCAAACGCTGAAAGATGTTTCGAAATGGCTGCTGTAACTAATCCAAGATCAATAGCAAGTTCTTTAACATTCTAGGGTTAACTTTTAACCTTTACCTTCGGAATATCATAAAAAAAGGAGCTTTCAGGTCTGCCACGGGGTTTATTTTCAAAGGTGGAATCTTCTGATATGAACTTCTCAAACCATCGTCTCACTGAATGCACTACTTGTATCATTCCCAAATGTAGCATTAATGTTTCGTGTTCTTGAGTAGAAGAACGTATAGTTTTTTTTTTTTATTTCCAATGGCAAGTTTACAGAACTACAGATATCATAAAAAATACAAAGAACAAGATAGAAACAAATGACATCAGCTAATCCATCCACTTAATTCTGGCAGCCCAATAACGCTCCGTAAAGGAACAGGAGGCAGTGCAGAATGGAAAGCAAGGTGAGGCATGTCCATTTCTTCCTGCTTATCGCACAGGTGACAGTGAGGGTCAAGAGTCAGTTTCATTCTGGGAAGGTGCTTGCAGAGACAATCGTGACCACAGGAAAGCCTTAGCAATGTCCCCGATTTTTCTCTATGCCATTCAAGGATATCATGAATAGCATCGTACCAGGGCTTGCGACTGTTTCTTGCGGCAGCATCCTCAAAAGAAGAAGCACTTATGGACCTTATTAATTATCCTCTCGCTTTATTTGGGATAATTCATTTGCGTTCCACTGCAGAACTCTAAGAAACTCACACTGAGATCCAGATTGAAGGCCGTGCTTGTAGATCATTTTTGCCGCATCAGAAGTTGCCCGGAGTGCACCACGAGGAGGTAGCTCTACGTTAAACTCCTTGTATAAATTTATATTCATACAGAAAAATGATCTGAAATATTTTGTGGTTTTCCATGTTTATATTTGTTTAAGATTTTCTTAAAAATTCGACTATCAATATTCGAACAAAATATACAATTAGACAGAATATGGAATAAGATGATATATAACACTCTTAATCAATTTAATACTGGTAGATATGTTTTCTAGAATGTTAGCTAATAGAAGTTAAAAAAATTTCATTTCTTGCCTAGCAACCCAATTAAATACAAAATATAAATTTGCTATTTGTGTTTCGCTATTTCAAAAATAATATATATAAAATATCTCATTGTTAAACAATATTATTTCATTCTGCTTTATGTTAATCAAAGTCAATGTTGCTTGATAATAATGTAAAAAATGCACACAATATTAATACACTTTCAAAATAATACACTTTGAATTTACTTTTCCTTCTTTTAAAATAATTACACAATTTTATTTTATAGCTGCTTATTGCAAAATTTCTGAACTAATTTCATTAATTAACAATTTTTCCTATATCCCATTAAAATTTTTAAATAAAAGTTTGAGTAATCTTAATTTTTAATGTTGATAAGTAAAAGTGCATATATAGCAAAACTCTAACGAATAATAAAACATCTGATTATTCATCGTTTTTGAATGTATTTTAAAGGATATTTTTTATTTCTTTTTCATCAATATTGTTGTTAATTTATAGCAATGACGTAACATATCATGTTTTTCAATTCCTTCTATTAACTCACACTCTCCCTATAAATATCTTGTTCAAATTTTCAATCGTTTATAAAATACTCTTTATTCATCCACTCAAGTTCAAATACATTTTTTTTTAACTTGTAGTGGATGACCCTTGATGTTAATACAGTTTTTCAAATATTAATTCAATAATTAAATTTAATTAATTAATTAAAAAAATTTTTAGATTTAAGTTGCATATATCTAATAATAGATGGCGCCAGACAAACTTAAAAAATGAATGAAAATTGGTTATAAAGGACTGTCTGCAATATAGTGAAAAAAAGTAGGATTGACTTAAAAATTTTTTTTTATATATTACTTGTTAATTTAGTATAGAAGCAAACTGAATTTTTAATCAATTAAAATTTCAACAAATAGCATTGATTCAACAAACATTTATTAATTTCTGAATAGTTGATATGACTCGGAATACATGATTGACCAAACATAAAGGTGTATAAAGAAATTTTATAGATCCTATTAATTTATCAGATTTAGTTTCATAAATACATTGACTAATAATTATTATACAATTATTTTATCCAGAAGTTTTTGTTCAATGGATACTATAGTGAAAACCAGTTATTGTTGTTTTTAACAATATGTCAAAATTTTCGATAAAAGTAATTTATGTGAATACCATCAATTGAACAACTAGGTTAGTGTTTAAGAAAAGAATTTTCCATTTTTAAAGAAAACTCACTGTATCATGAAAGCTTAAACTTATGTTTAGGCAACAATATTAGTCTCAGAAAAGAAGATTATTTTTCAAGATAATGATGAAGAAATTCGGCATAATTTTTTGAATGATATAATGTAGACGTAAGTTGAGATTTTAAATCGTTTTACATACTTTATTATAAATTAAATTTTACTTTGATGTGTAATCGAAAGATTAGTTTTTGGTGGTTTAAAACCATAAATACTTAAGATTGTAAATTTAGTTTAAGTTTAATCTAAGACTAACAGTATATTTAGTACTTTAGTTAATCTCCTTTCTTGCCATTGAAATCGAAACAAAAAAAGATCATGTTCTATATTTTTAAAAGCTTTAATAACCAAACGATATCCATTCAGAAATAAAACTTTGAGGATTCTTATTTCTAGTGGCAACAACAAAAAGAAAATAATTGAGCAATGAAAAACAAAATCTAGAAAATATAACGTACTAGATCAGTAATCATTGGGTTTTCATACAAATAGCTATCTACATTATATAAAAAAATAAATATTTCTAAATAATAAAGACATTAAAAAAATTTTACCCTAAATCAAAATATCATGAATTTCCACTGGTGAATTTTTTTAATTAACAAAATTTCTTGGTTCATTTTTAATTGATGAAAACATATCGAAAGATTAACGACAGAAATAATACATAATAATTAATGAAGCCTTTATAATAGAACATTTAAAAAGAACAAGAAAGATAATTTAAAATAACAAAATCATAAAATTTGTATACTTACCATTTTAATTTTAATAGAATTTTTAAAACAATTCAAATTTTGTTTACTCCAACGTTTACAAATTATTTATTAAAAAAAAAAAACTCAGAGAATAAAAAAATATGTTATTTACATATAAAACCACGTAAAGAACTATTTCGCCATTTCTTATTATCATAATATTTTGTAGATGATTTTTGAACTAAATGTTTGAAAGCACAATTTAAAATTTTTTTAAATAGTGCTTTAATTATTTTTTAATTAATTTTATTTTATTTAATTAAAATTTAATTATTTAATTTTTAATATTTTATTAAATAAAATTATTTTATTTAATTAAATATTATAATTTTTATGAATTAAATTTCGTTTAATTAACTTTTTTATTTGATTAAAAAATAGCTAATAAGAATTTTTTCTACGAACTAAATAAAATAATAAATTCAGAAAAAAATATTAAACTTGTAAGTGCTATAGTTTTAAAATTTTAGGAATAATTAATTATAATTTAAGTCCAATACTGATGTGAAAACATTTATAACAAAAATATGGGTAGCCGGTACAGGCAGAACTGGAGCATTGCATTTTATGTTAAGTTAAAAATGTTAATAAATTCAAAACTATACATAATTCAATTAATACTGATGTGAAAACATTTATAACAAAAATATGGGTAGCCGGTACAGGCAGGACTGGAGCATTGCATTTTATGTTAAGTTAAAAATGTTAATAAATTCAAAACTATACATAATTCAAAGATTTAATAACCAAAAGTTAAATGATTATAATGAGAACGGGAAGGAACCTCTCGTCATGTAGCGGGAAAGGGGAGAGTCCGAAGTCAAGCCCATTGTTCCCGCTGTTATATCTCTGAATCCAGAAGCGTTAGGGGAAAGATCAAGGGCTTATTTAAAAGGTCTAGACAATATCTAACTACATATAAAAATAAAGCCATAATGAGACAAAATGTATACGTGTGAAATCCCAAAATAAGTATGGTGTCATTTTATAATGTCGGCTCACATGCAATGAAGATGGAAGCAAAATTAGTGGAAACATATTACAGAACGTAATCGTACTGTAGATGAATTTGAAAACCACAAAATATCATACGCAGATAGATAAGGTGAGTACAGTGCCCGTGGTCGAATTTAGCAAAGTGAGATGCTTGGCGCGTACTTGGCTTGACAAGTGCAACTTATGGATTTTGGATTATGAACTATGATTTCAAAAGGCCCAGTGTATACGACGATTTTTCTGTTTCAATAAATGTCTACATCTTTCATTCATTCCTTTGTTTCCTTATTACATCCGATATTCCTCAACTCTTCTCCTCTCTACTTCTGCAAATCTGTTCACATATACATTTTTCCACATTAAGATAGATCAGAGTTAATTATATATTTTTTAATCATCTTCATGTAATTCAGAATAAAATCGAACATTTTTTTTTTTTTTTTTTTTTAAATTTAGACTCATTTTCTTTTTTTAAAAAAAATAATAATAATGCAAGGAGGCAAAGAATGAACACGAAACAAAAGTGATAGTACATCGACAGATTTTTGAATAAATTCCTAAATAAAATTATAGTCTGAAACTTTTTTTTTAATTTTTGCATTTTGGTGGCATTTAAAAAATCGTTTGACTTTATGTAATCTTTATTTTCTTACCTACGTTCTATTCTATTTATTATTTAAAAATATCTCGCAATTGCACAGAAAAAACACAAACAACATTCTAAAAATTGTTTATTTTTCATCATATTAGTGGTAAATCAGTTCGAAATATCGCTAAAGTAGTAAATTTATCTCATTCTTTGCTGCAATATGTCATAAAAAGCTGAATAAGGAGAAAGTCGGATCTAAAACACGGTAAGAAATTGTCGATCGGTTAAGCCAACTCAATGTGATAATAAATTTATAGTTCGAAGATTTATGAAAATTCCACGTTTGAGTGCTCTAAAGAATTTCTACAGAATTGCTGAAATATTTTTTTTTTTCAATTTTACCCAAAGCCTTTCCATGAGTATTTATATCAGCTGGATTACCTAAGAAAACGCTGAATTACTGATGAAAATTTTTTGGTAAGTGCGAAAAATAGGAATTAGGTTTTTCCTTACGAAAATGATAAATTAAACTTAAGCGAAAAACGTATTGGAATCATATCTTATTTGCAGATGAGGGCAAATTTAATATTTTTGGTTCCGTTGGACGTATAACTTTATGTAAAAAAGAAAAAAAAAATGAAATTCATCCCAAGGATTTAATTGGAACATTAAAAGATAGCTATGGAGGGTCCTTGTGTGGGGGTGCATATCAACATTAAGACTAAGTAATTTGGCATATAGTGATGGAGTAATAGGGGCCTAGTGGCCGAGTGACTAGAGCTCGGCCACTAGGCCCCTATTACTCACGGTTGGTTAAAATCACGGCGTTATTACCCCATAAGGTTGAAATCACGGAGGTGCCATGGATGTTTGTAGTGGTTCGGAATACAAGGTCCCGGTCTAATATGACTGTAGAGCGTTGGGCATAGCGCTGACAACCCTACACCTTAAAAAGGAAGTATTTCCTGTCTCGAAATCTGCCAGTAGGCAGACGGCCTTGGCCCACCATTGGACTGTTGCGCAAATGAAGAAGAATAAGGTACAATAATGGATCATGTTCTTTTTTAAATATTTTTAAAACAATTTAAAGTTATGTCTAAAATTTGTAAGTTTTTAAAAATTTTAATGATTTTTTTTTTTTTTTTTTTTAGTTTTTCAAAAGATAACGATTTAAAACAAATGATTCTCAACATTCGGTTTTGGTATATGATTACTTGCAAATTCTGAAAATACCACGTCAGTCACCAGATTTAAGCACATTAGAACGCATTTGGAGAAAACTGGAGGTTAAAATATGAAGACAGGATTTTAAAATTAAAACTTAACCAAACATAATAACAAATCGAAGAATGAAAGAACATTAACGCAAAAATTACAGAAAGAATTAGTGAATTCTATGTTTGGACATTTAAAAACTATGGTTGATGCAGGATAATTCTTCTAATTGACCGAAAAACTACAGATAATTTTTATAAGTGTTCGGAGAGTTTTGTGAGGAAACTGTTTTTTGTTGTTTTTTTATTATTGATTTTCAAAAAAAAAAAATTTTTTTAAATTATTACAATATTTAATGTAGTTTTGAAAAGTTAAATATTATTAAAAAATTAGAAAATGAAAAAGTTAGTTATTATTAAATAATTAAGAGAAAATTATTAAAAAATTTTAATTCTGAATCATTGATTTTCAATACTAAAATAGAGCAATATTTCATTGAAATTTGTTAAGTGTAAAAAAAAAACTTTTGGTTGCCACCATGTATAGAGATTATTCAGATAATTATTTCCAATTGCAGCAAAATTTTTAATTTCTCATTTTTTTTTATATTTTACTTTTAATCTCATCGTACAAAACTATTTACAGAATAATCGAACCAATGAACTTCAACAAAGGGAATATATATATATATACATTTTTTTAAATATGTTTTTGTAATTTCTTAAACTAAAAATTAAATGCGATTATAGTTCTAATTTTTAAAATTATTTTTGAATTTTAACATTTTCATTTCCTAGTGATGAAAATTATTTAATAAAAACTTTTCGAATAACTTACAAACGATATTATGCATTTTAAAAATGGTTAAAATGAAGTTCTTTGAAATCTTTTAGGCTCATTTAAAGAATGAAGATTGTTTAGCATTTGAAGACTGTTTAGTTAAAAGAATATCTAGAGGTAAATGAAGAATTATTTATCTTTACATTAATTCTTTTTTTTCACAGCAGTAAATTGTTAAAGAATTAATTTATTAATTAATTTCAAATAATAATTAACTAGTGGTGTTAATTCTCTTTGAGAATAATTTATTTATTTTCATAATTTTTTTCATTTATTTCCTTTTATTTCTTTTCAAATGACTCTAGCTAAGTGAAAATGTTTACAAAAATTTAATAAAATATTTAGAATTTATTTATGACGACATTTCAAAATTTTCATATTCTTAAAAAATGAATTTTTTATTTGTTGTGAAAAATATTTTTAACATAATTTTAGTATTTGAGAGATAAAAAATAATTTCTTAAAATTAGAATACAAGCATTAATTACTAACATAGAATAAAAAAGCAAATTTAGTTATTTTAATCAATAGATTGATTCTCAAAAAAATTTCTCGAAATAATATTTCAGCAATTTAAGAATATTTACTCCGTGATTTTTAACTTTCAAATTAAAATGAATTTTTAATTAAAATAGAAAATTAAATTGTTTTACCAGGTATTATCTATAGTCCAATCTCTTTTAGTACTTGACTATAAAAGCAGTGATTTCTTCTTTTCAGTATTTTGAAAATGATATATATATATATATATATTTTGGTATGGAATTTTTTTTTCATTTACATTCCAATGTAAAATAAAAATAACCTTTACTGTTAATTTTGAAAAACATTTTTATTCTCTTTAAAGATAACCTTTTAAATTTTTTATGTTTTCGTGAAACCAAAATTTGTAATTGATGTTCAGCTTTATTTTTTAAATTAATTTTTAACTCTTTTACTCATATATTACAATCACAAACATTTTCGCATAAACTGTTATTTATACAAATTATTAGATTAATAAGTTTTTAAAATAAGTAAGGAAAATTTACATCTTTGAAACAATTTAGTATGGAGGTATTATACATTTTATACACATTTTTAAGAAATTATTTTAAATAAATTTGTTAAAAAATGCAATAATACAGGACAAAAGGATAAATGGTATTAGTAAAAGCGTTCGCAAAAGAACAGTTTACTTTAATAAAAGTCTTTAAGCAACATTCTAAACAATTTTTATCCTTTGGTTGGATATGCCTGAATTCAGTGCCCTTTGTAATAGTTTTAGTATAACTTCGAACAATGTTTTTACTAATTCCATTTTCATTCCAATTCTCCTGTGTAACAGATTTTAGCTCATGATTTCAGAAATATTATGTTTTTGAATTCTGTTTTAAAGTTCTTTCCAAATTTTCTGGCTGAGAAGGCATTTTAATGATTTCTTTACCATTGTAAAGTGACCATAATCAAACGTTCAGAGAATTTCTGATGAATATTTTAAATCGTTTAAAATGCCAATATACTTATATTGATTTATGGTATCAGCAAGAAAGAGCATACCAACTCCAGCAAAGACATGCATCCTCATACCACAAACTTCCACCTCCATGTTTAATGGCTGGAAGTAAATATTTTAGTATTCTTTTTTCGATTTTCTCCTGACCATTATCTTCCACTAGTTCCGAATAGATTAAATTTGCTTCTTTTAGTAAATATAACATTCTTAATATTTTAAAAGATGTTTTTTCCCTTGTTTTTTGGCGAATGAAATTCGAAGCTTTTAATTCTTTTCACTAGAATTTCTTTCTCACAACCAAACCATGATATCCTGCTGAACGAAGTATTCTTAGAACTATTTCAGGACTTACACATATTGCATAATATTCTTGCAATTCTGCAATTAGTCTTGTAAGCAATAATCCTGGATTTTCTTTAATTTACGGATGATAATTGGGTTCGTTCCATAAGATGGTGTTGTAGAATCACCGGATCTTGATTTATAGCTTATTCTACTATGCGTTTTATAACTTTTTTGTCATAGAAAAGAAAAGATGATTTTCTTAACTGAACTATTTTCGTAATTTTTTAATAGCATAATTTTCAAAAGGCTAATTAATCACTACTTTTCAAGTTTTTAACGATGTATGCTTGTTTATGGTGGCATTGCAATTTTATAAATATAGTGGCTCCCAAACGCGTTCGTCCCCTTTAAAAATTTAAAGAAAAATTCTGTAGCCTAGAATTGAATTCGAATATATTGAATTCATTTTCATAATATAATTTTCACATAGTTTGCGTGTGATTCCAAATAAACAATAATATTTTTTAATATTGACTTTTAAAAAAAATGTCAAAAGTGATCATCGTACAGCAAAAGATTTTCAAATGAATTTCTAAAAAATTGACTGTTTGTCACTTCTTTTTATTTTTGCGTTTTGGTGACTTTCAGAAAATCGTTTGGTTTGAATCTTTTTTTCCTAACTTAATTTTTTTTCCCTTTTTTTATTTATAAATGGCTCGCAGTCGTAAGAAAACAAAGAACAGCATACGAAAATTGATTATTTTTCATCATAGTAGTGTTAAATCAGTTCGAAATATCACTAAATTATTAAATTTATCTCATTCCACAATATAGTATGTGATAAAACACTTTAAAGATATAAATCGGATAGAAAACAAGAAAAGATCGTATGGCAAAGTTAACTGAACATGATTATAGTTAGAAAATTCGTGAAAATTATATTTTTGAGTGGCGTAAAAATTTCTACAGAGTTAACTGAAATTTTTTACTTCAATTATGCCTTCAAACTCGATGGATGTCAAGATTAGAAGGATTGCATGGGAGTTCTGTTTGAAGAAATTTTTTGAATCATTTACGACAGAAAGCTACGGCTTTCCTTCGTAAAATGAATGATAAATTTGACCGAAACTTACTGGAATCGTCTTATATTTAAATGAAATCAAATTTAATATTTTTAGTTTTGTTGTGCATATAATTCTGTGGAGAAGAAATAAATGAAGGTCTTAATCCCAAAAACTTAGTTGGAACAATCTAGCATGGCCATAGAGGTGCTCTTGTGTGAAGGCTCATTTCAGCATCAGTATGGTATAATGCATTTATTATTATTTATTATATTTATAATTATTATGTATTCAGTATTTATTAATAGTATAAATAAATATTTTTTATTAAATATTTAAATGACAATTTAAAATTATTAACTCAAAGTTATGTGTTGGAGACAACTTATTATTTTTTTTATCAAGATAACGATCCTAATAACATTGGCTCTTAATATTCGCCACCGTTTCTATAGTTGTCCACAATTTTTGAAAACTCCTCGATATGTCTGAGTGCGGTAAATTTGAATACAACTCGAAATGTAATCGTAGAACTCCTTAATTCATGTCTTGTTGGATTTATCATATTATTTATCATTTATAGCCTTATTTTTAAACATAAAACGCGTAAAAATAATTTTTTTAGATAATCAGTGCAATTTGAAAATGCAAAGTGCAATTTGAAAATGCAAAGTGCAATTTGCAAAAATTTAATTTTTCAAAAAGGAAAAAAAGGTTAACAACACTGACAAAATAAATTGTTGACATTTAAATTTTCTGAAATAAATTTATTATTAAGTTGGGAATAATTTATCTTTTATTGGTATTAATGATTAAATATAGATGAATTTTATCGAGAATAATGAAAATTTTATATCGGCCAAATATAAAATTGTATAAAAGACATTTTGTAGATCCTATCAATTTATCAGATTTCATTTTGTTGACTCATCTTTGAATAATAATTATTATACAGTTATTATATCTTCAAGATCAGTGGATACTATAGTGAAACCCAGCTATTTTTATTATAAGCATTATGTCAAAATTTTCGATTAAAGTAATTCATGTGAATACTACCAAGTTGAATAACTAGGTTAGTGTTCAAGAAAAAGAATTTTGCAATTTTTAAAACAAACTCACTGTATCGTGAAAGCTTAAACTTACATTTATGCAACAATATTAGTCTCAGAAATAAGATTCAGTATAATTTTTGGAATGCATATAATGTAAACGTAAGTGGAAATTTTAAATCGTTTTACATGCTTTATTATAAATTAAATTTTTACTTTGATGTGTAAGCGAAAGATTAGTTTTTGCTGGATTAAAACCAAAAATACTTATAGTTTACTACTTTAGTTAATTAATCACTTTTTTGTCTTTGAAGTCGAAACAAAAGATTATGTTCCATATTTTTAAAATATTTAATAACCAAACGATATCGATTCAGAAATAAAATTTGGATGATTCCCATTTCCAGTGGCAACAACAAGTTCTCGCATAGCATAAAAATAAACAATAGAAAGAGGAAGCACATTACATTTACACATGAATGAGTTACAAAAAAGCTTAAGTGAAAAGCGTTACTTAACAAGAGATCTGGGACAGTGACTTTTAGGGCGAATGATCACCCAAATGGACTGTGGCAAATATCGAATAGTTAATACAGCATTCACCTTTTCAAGCGAGACGTTTTTCCCATTCCCCGTTCCATGACGGCTTTCACTTTTTCAAATAACCGAATGGATGAATAATACTTACTTTTTTTTTATATATAAAATAATGCATTGAAATCGAACATTTGTCCCTTATTGTGTCTTCTTCATCAAATGTCATGGTCTGGATATTTTATTTATAAATCGAATAATTCGTCTGGAATATTATTGTTATAATTATTTTATTTTCGAAATTGGAATTACAAAAAATTTTCGAAAATAGTTCTAGTGTCTTTATTGTATATAAAATTCATGATTTCTGTTTTAACCTTTTGTTGAACATAACTGATCTATAAAGACCACTTACTAAGCATTTCCGTATACCCACGATCAACTGAGCCTAACGGAAGATTAATATTTTCTAAAATTATATCTCTATTTAATTTCAAATGACTAAAAATGTATCAATTTACGTATACATTTATAAATTTTTATTTCGTTCTGTACACAATGAAATACAGAGGTAGAAAATTGAAAAAAGAAAATGATGTTTTCATTCTCAAATTAATAATTAATAATGTAATTAATGTAATAAATAATAATGTAATTAATAATCACAAAATAATTCGTTAATGTTCCATTTTTCAATTAACTAATAATAAGGGAAGAAAGGGTGCAGATGCAGCGATATCCATCGTTCCGTTACGATGGACAAGCTGCATGCTTTCCACAAACACAAGGATGACTCATTTCCTTATGAATGGTACAAGGGGTGGTGAATCCCGCTCTCCAGTCACGAATCTATAATGGGCATAGATACAGAAGCGTTTTCAATACTGAATCCTATAATCTGGAAATCCAACGAGTTATCCGCCAAGCATCTCAACCTTGCTCTCAACATTGGCGACGCAACTAATGCCTTAAAGCCGCAGCATTGATTTTTCATTTATTTTATAATAGCCAGAAAAATTTTTAATCGGTAATTTTTTAAAAATATCCATTCATCTTTTCATTTTCCTCTTCTTATTGTAGAATTACTTTTTGAATATTAATCAAATCTTGACAAGACAGTCATATATTCTACGTGTTAGTAAATTTATCCCTCCAACTTGGTCGACAGCAGCATCTAGACCAGGGATGGGCAAACTTTTTTGGTCGCGGGCCACATATCGAGAAAAAAAATGTTTGGCGGGCCAAAATAAATTTTTCTAAAATTTTAAAAACTATATACAAATATTACAATTTAAATATGTTAATGAGATGAATGAAATTGCGATTTCATTTTTAAAAGTTTCTTATATTGAGGTTCGAAGTGAGATGTACTGATTCTAAGGAACGAGGCTAAATGCTCATCTGTCAGTCTACGTCTGAAATAATTCTTTCTAAGATTCATAGTTGAAAACACTTGTTCACATATATAAGATGAATCAAACGTAGCACTGATTTTCTGGGCGTCAGATATTAAATTTGGGAAAATTACTTTCGATAATGATTTGTAAACAGCTATAACTGACGAAGAACTTCTTCTTTTAACACTTTACCGATTGAAAGCTGTATGTGCTTGCTATTTCCGTAGATTTATGTTTTGTAAAACAAAAATAGAGTAAGTAAAAAGATCATCAGTCCTTTGAAAAAAAGGATGAAAAAAAAATTATTTAATCAAAGTAGAAAAGGAGATGGATATATAATATATAAATATATATTTCTTTTAATTTGCCTCGGACAGGCATATTAAAATTCTATCCCGGGCCGGATAGAACTTTTCGGCGGGCAGTAGTTTGCCCATCCCCTGATCTAGACCAAACACAAGAACCCGTTTAGTCTCATGGAAGGAAGGATAGGAAGGGAGGGGAGGGGGCAGCTTCTGTTGCGATGAAGCAGCCGTAGGTAGAAGTCTGACTTGGATCTTATATTTTCTACATAGTCTTACTAATTATTATATATAGTTAATACCGATTAAAATATACTGATTTTAATGATTAATACTGATTTTTCTGAAATTTCAATTATTTGTTCCAACGTTAGAGAGTACAGGATGATCATAAGTTAACAAATTTGGGCTCTAAGCGATTGAATGAAAATGAGATTTTACCTAGGAAATCCCTTTATTACACTTTTATGTCTGGATTAGTTATTTATTTATGTTATTATTACAACCAAAGTAGAAATAATATAAATTAATAAAGTGTAATTTATTTATATTATTATTACATAATCTAAATAAAACATATTTAATATAGAGACTGCATGCCATTAGAAGATAGATACACTCCTTGTAAGCGGTATATAATAACGATAAAGAATTAAAAAAATTTGCATTTAAAAAAGATATTTTTATATCAAAAATATTATTTAAAAAGGACAATAATATTTTACTTAAAATGAAATTTAGCATTAAAAGATTTTTCAGAAATTGGATAAAGAAAAAGTCAACTTATTTTACTCTTCTTAATAAATAATATTAAGATGAATAAAGTAGGTTGATTTATTAATGATATGATAAATAATACGTGATAAATATAAAAAAATGTATTAATAACAAATTGTGTATATTATATATAAAAAAACAATTGGAGCTGTAGATTCATCCCAACTTAGAAAGTGTCCCACTGATCTTTCACTTCATCATAAAAATGCTCAATGATGAAGGTAAATAGCCTAAAAAGTTTAATAATATTTTCGGTCATTATAAGCGGTTGTTGGTCTGCGACTACCTTTATTTTGATAACAAATAATAACTGGTTGATCTCCAGCCGTTTCCAAGTAAAACAATATCTCATGCCCTCTTTCTGATCTGGGACTTGTTTGTACACAATGGATAAAGAAAAAACCACCTGTTAGGTTATCTCTTTTTTGGCGTGGTTAGCTTTTTCGGCACTTCCATGTTAACATTTAGCCTTGAGAGCACTGCTCACTATTTGTATGCAGACAGAAAGAACTCGAGTCCCCTGTCTTCAAGGTAATCAGCTGGGATGTTCTTTGTTCGGCTGCACGTGTTCGGAGCAGCCTGCAACGCGTGAAACAACCACCCGGTGGAGGGCACTTCAAGTTTTGTGTTTGGTTGGTACTCGAACAGAAATCTGAAATCTGTAAAAAGCAGCTCATTCATTTAAATTGACGTCAGTTGCTAAAGCAATGTTTTTTTTAAAGACATTGTTATCTTTCCCCTTTTCTTTGAAGAAGATCTGTTACAAGGTTTCTTTTCAAAGGATTAAAAGTTGAGAAAAATAGATTATGGTATACTTATGGTTATATAAAAAATAAAAACTAAATAAATAAAAAAAAAATTATAAACGCTGACTCATACAAAATTATTCAGAATAATAGAAAGAAAAAAATAAGACAATTAAATTATTTTATTTGAAAATAACAGTATATAAAATAATTTAATTGTATTATTTATAACATTAAATTTTTTTCTTTTCTATTTCTTTTCGTTCAATATGAAATTTTACAAACTACATTGTTTTGTTAAAAATATTTAAACAAATAAAGTGTATTCAGCTTTTATCAATGTTGCCAAATTGAAAAAAATTAAAAATAAAATGAAATCTTTAAAATAGAAATTTATTCTTTTCTTTTAGAGCATATTTTTTAAATTACAGGTTATATAATAATCAATATATAAAAAATATATATATAATGGAATAATTTTTGTTCCATTTTTTTAATCATTTTTTATTCCATTTTTTTTAGAATACTTTTTAGAATCATTTTTTCATTCCACTTTTTTTTAGAATACTATTTTAGAATCATATTTTTATTCCATTTTTTAGAATAATTTTTTATTCCATTTTTTTAGTATTCTTTTTTATAATCCTTTTTTATTCAATTGTTAGAATCATTTTGTATTCCATTTTTATAACTCATTTTCATCAGTTAAACACTCATAAAATTTTCTCTGTATCCGACAGAATCATTTTATCAAGAAATATTTCAATATGGTTGACATTTACATTTGTGAACTTATTTTATCGACAAAATGAGCTTTTCATTGTTTCTTAAAATTTTTATTTCGAGAAAAACATTTGAATAACCAAATAAATGCTATAGATAAAAGCATCTTTTTTCCCAAGACAAGAGATCAGGTTGAGCTTCCATATTTAAAGAAAATTTTTAAAATGCAATTATTATATTTTTCTACATAGGTTGCATTTTGCATACATGTTTTTTTCTACATTTATTTTAAAAATTTTATCGTTTTAAAAGTATGTAAATTTGCATTTGGGAATAAAATCATTAATATGTTAAAGACTGGTTTATCTGTAATAAGATATATTTAAATAGTAAATTTATAAATTCATAAAAAATGATTAACTACATTAAATATAAATTTATAATCTCTAATAAAAATTATAAATAATTTTTTAAACGAAAAAAGCGTAGATAAATATGTAAACATATGAATTGATCATTTTAATAAAATTTATAAATAAAGTCATGAAATTCATATAATAAATTTTATTCTGCTAAGTAATTTTTAATAATATTTTTTCTAAAAATAAGCTTATTTTAGAATAATTTTTTTATAAAATTCTAATCCTTTATTAATCTTTTTTCTTTTGAAGGATCATAATAAACGTTTTTAATAGACGTTTAGACAAATTTTTTTTATAAAATTTTAATCCTTTATTAATTTTTTTTTCTTTTGAAGGATCATAATAAACGTTTTTAATAGACGTTTAGACAAATTTTTTTTATAAAATTCTAATCCTTTATTAATTTTTTTTTCTTTTGAAGGATCATAATAAACGTTTTTAATAGACGTTTAGACGTTTTTATAAAATTCTAATCCTTCATTAATTTTTTCTTTTGAAGGATCATAATAAACGTTTTTAATAGACGTTTAGACAAATTTTTTTATAAAATTCTAATCCTTTATTAAAGCGTCCACTATAAACAAACAACTTTTGTTTCAATATAATAATCTAAATTCCGAAATTTAATGTAAAAAGAGAAAAATACAGAATATTTTTTTCCGGTTTAAATATATAGGTCATAATTTATTCTATTCGTATTATTTTCTGATACCCAAATATTTTCGCAGTCTGACAACTAAATAGCCCCCCAAAAAAGGAAAATTAACCTTGTACTGATGTTCAAAAGAAAAAATAAGTATTTTAAATGATCCAATAGTTGAGATAAATTTTCATACTTGGCCACAACAATCGAAATTAACCTTGAGATGTCGTGTTGATTTAATGTATAATGGATGAAAGGGATGGGTAGATCAGACATAATAATTGTGGACTCGGTTTTATCTTTCAATGTTTTATTTTATTTATTAATTTTTTTACATATTTTAATAGGTAATAGTTTATTTTATTTTTAATGAATTGTTTTTATTAGAAAAAAATGAATTATATTTTTTAAGATATAGATATAGTTATTAAGATTAGAAAATTTTTAATTAAAATTTTGAATATCTGAAATAAGGCTCAGCATAATGGCCATATTTTAAAACATAATAACAGTATTAATTTATTTTTAAAAAACTACATTTTAAAGAGTTTAATACAATTTTCAAGAAAAGTTTATTAATGTAAACAGTTGCACTGAATTTGAAAATGCTATATGATAAATAAAACTTTCATAGATTTATTGTTATGCTGAAATCAATAATTAAGTAAAATGCGTACATCTCTTTTTTAAAAGTAAAAGAACTATATATAAATAGTGTTTTCTTTTTTGGATTAATTGAATATAGGTAATGAAAATAGAATTTTATAGGTAATTGCTTACATTCTAAAAAAAATAAATTTCATAATGTTAAAATATATGCTTTTATCCACTCATAAAGTAATTCTCTTTTGCGTTGATTGATATTTTTGATAATTTAATTTTTATTATTAAATATTTTATATTTTTAAATTGATAATTAAATTGAATAAAGTATCCAAATTTAATAATTGACAATAAAAAAACGATAAAATATTATAAACAATGTAGCTCTCTTTAGAAGTTAACAAAACTGAAATAAAAAATAAAGTTAAATAATTAGATACTTTTTTTTATCAGAAACAGAACGCAAAAATTTAAACAATTATAAATTCAGGAAATATATTACATTTTATGAGTGATAAATGTTTCTTTGTTATAATACATTTTTGGAATAAAGTTTATAAGCTATTTAAAATAATATTTGTATTAATATGGTAGCTTTGTAAGGTTTTCAAATATTAAGAGTCATGCATTATGATTAGTTATATGAAAATAATTTCTTAAGATGACCTTCCACATGCAGAAATCTCACATCTAATCATAACAAGAATGTTGCCAACAATAATTAAAACTATAATTTTTCTTTCACTATCGTTTGCCCTCTACAAGGTAGAAACAAAAACATACACTTATTATACACTTATGGCATACAAATTATTATATTCTAGGAAATTTATAGTTGTTTAAAAATTCCTGAAATATAATAATTGGTATGTAATAAGTGCTTCTTTGCTATAATACAGTTTTTTGGAGTAAAATTTCTATGCTGTGTACAATAATATTTTTATTAATATACTAGATTTGAAAGGTTTCAAATATTAAGAATCAGGCAATACGAGTTATGTTAAAAAAATTTCTTAAGATGACCTTCTGCAGGCAGAAATCTCAGTAATAAATATTGTCGAATCATAACAAGAATGTTGCCAACAATAGTTAAAACTATGATCTTCCTTTCACTATCGTTTGCCATCTACACGGTAGCAACAAAGCATCATTAGCAAAAATGTCACGTGACAGTAAAGAGAACAATTAGTAGGCCAGGGGCTCAGAATTCTACCTGAAGGACCACCGCGAAGACTAGGTGAATATGATAGAACGTGTGTGTGTGGGGGGGGGGGGGACAAGAATGTGGAGAAATTAAAAAAAGAAAAGGTAAACAAATGATAGGGTTAAATAAAAAATAAAATAGTTCTCAGGTCAAGCACGTTTGACTTGAACTTTCCATCTACTTTAATTTCCGCATTCTTACGACAATCTTTCAAATTTGTGAATTACTAGCAAAAGATGAGTTGAGGAATTCATGTTCTTCACTTTTGCAATAAAAAAATTAAAACATTAAAATATAATCCTTCTGAATGTAGTTCATACTTCATTTTTATTTATTTATTTATTTATTTTACCTGGCTCGTGCGATTTCTAAATAGAAGCAGTTGCTAGGAGTATCGATTGTGCGAAAAACAGGAATTGTAATTCCCACTTTTTTTTGTTAGGGTAATAAAAGCAATTTTATCTTTTCAAAAATGTGATTGAATCATCATTTTTTTTCATACTGTTATAATTTAAAGATTGATCATTAATTTCAAAACAGAACGCTTTGAATGATATTTTAAATTATTAATTCTCTAATATTTTAAAGAATTAATAAAAAAGAATAAGAAGAGGATTAGAATAGAAGAATTTTTTTTTAATAATGGAGCTATTAAAGAATTGGTTTTCGTTGGTATAGTACTGAGTGTTTACTAACATCAAGGAAAAGGCAGGAAAGTTAATAGATCTATCATAATTTACATGGATGAAATATCGTGAATTTGGTTATTATCATCATATAATTTCCATGTAGAGTTACTTTAGTTTGATTACAACCGTTGTTTTTAAAAATCACCGACTGGGGAGTTAGGGAATAGTCAGAAGTCGCACGATGCTAAATCAGGTGAATACAGTGGTAGTGGTGGAACGATATGAGTTTCATTTTTGGCGAAAAAGTCACGAAGAATCAATGCAGTGTGAGCTGGCGCACTATCGTGATGCAAAAACCAAGAGTTGCCTTTTCATAAATGTGGCCTCTTTTTGCGAATAGCTTCACTCAAATGACGCATAAACTCAAATAATAGTCTTTGTTGACAGTTTGGCCCGGAGGAAGAAATTCATAATACAATCGAAGAAAACAGTCAACAGGACCTTGAGTTTTGAGCGACTATTGCTTGCTCTTTTTCTTTTCTTTAAGTAGTATTAACTTTACTTGTCTCACCTTTGTCACGATATTCGCCCGATTGATCGGTTGTTTCCGGGTCGTAAGCATAAATCCAAGTCTCATTTTCAGTTATGATGCATTTCAACTTGTCCAGATAGTCAGAAAGCATTGTTTCACACACCTCAACGCGATGATGTTTTCCAAAAATTCAGTGTTTTCGGTACCAATCGAGATTTGACGCATTTGAGGCCCAAAATATCTTTTAAAATGAAATTGACCGATCCTTTTGAAATTCCTACGTCATCAGCAAGTTAATTGTAAATCGACGGTTTGCAAGCACCCAATCCTTAATTTTTGGCCGTGAGCTTCGGTCGGTTGACATCTGGTGGACAAGAGGGCTCTTCGTCTTCAATACATTCTCTGCCTTTTTTGTACTGTTTATAGCACTTCTAAACATTTCTTCCCGATATAGGAATGCTCACCGAATGCCTTCTGCAACATTCTATACGTTTCCGCAAACAAAATTGAATGCAAGTTCTTTACTCAATTAATTCAGACATTTCAAAAATCGCCGGAATCAGTTTTAGCATCTCACAAAGCCAAGCGTAACTCAAACAGTAATGAATATTTTCACGTGAAATTTCACACAGATGTCAAGAACAGTGCCAGCAACCTAAAAGAGAAAAAAAAAATTGAAATTCTATATGCTCGGGAAATTTAAATTGAAAATTGGTTTTACTTTTCTGGCACAGTAGTTACTTAACTTCACTTACTTTACTGTGTTAACTTTAATTTTCCTGTCGAAAAATATATTTTTAAAAACCCTATTTCCCCATTTAAATAGAATTATGGCTTTTTTACAATTAGAAATCAAATATAAAATATTTTTCTCTATTAATGAAAAGATATATTCGTAAATAAGAGATATAGGTTTGCTAGCGTCTGGCATTGGATTGTCTTGTTAGAAATTATTAATGGCTACCTACCCCAGAACCAAGGCATGAGCTATAGGACTTTATACTAATTCATAATAAAACTTTCATACTTTACACACACAGTGAAAATGAACATTTTTTGTTTGTTGAAAAATAAGTGCTATGCTTTTGCAATTTTTTTTCTACAATAGCAACACAAATGGTATAAATTATTTTATAATTAACTGGGCATGTTTTATATTTAATTTATATAAGAATGCAATTATATATACATAATTTACTAGTAAAAGATTTTAAATCTCAACCTTTTTCTTTTTAAATCGGTCTTAATTTTTTTTTTTTAAGCCCCTGATTAGGCAAAATTCTACCAAAATCAATGGTATTCAGTTTTTAGTAAGAAGGTCTGCTATACTACAATCATAAGAGGAGGAATAAAGCAAAAAAAAATACTTTTATATGAAAGGTTTTTTTTTTTTTTATATAAACGGCCCTACATTTGTGTTTTACAAGCAGTAAACATGAAGTGAGTCATTTAAACACCCTTAGAATGCGGGAGCATATTGCTAATTAGTCTATAAGTTTTAATGACGAAAACTTGAATCTTTTAGAGATAGCTATGAACTCAGCTATCGCTGATTAATGCTCTAAATGCCAAGCAGGAGTTTGATGTTCTTTAAATGTAACCGGTTTATTAAGAATTCAGAGTGTTAATTATGTTCAATACTTAAATTTTATTATATAACTTAAAAATTGAGGGTTAATAATATTTATACTGATTTCGAATAAGGTTTTTAATATAGTATCATTAAAAGGAATTCTAAATACAATATTGTGGCGAATTCTAACTGTTTTAAATAAATTTTCAGATTCATTGGTAAATGATAACTCACTCTTAAATGCCCTAGTTAACAATACGTGGTAAGAGTGTATTTAAAGCATTTTACTAATATGTAGGTCAGACTCGCGGCTCAGTGTAAACACGCGCCGTAAGTGAGCATTAGGCCGGAGGTTCAATGCGCTTGCGGCATTGTTGTAGACAGTTTCAGAAAACGAGGAAACTCGATGCAGTTTGCGATGTTCAGCATCGTGACTTATTAGTCGGACTATCTGGTGGGAGTTTTCCGGGTTTTCGCCCGTATGATACCGAAATGCGGGGTAGTTCTCCCTAAAAGCCCTCCTGGAAGGGTCTGCCCTCCTTTTTCAGCAATATGGAACCAAGTTAGACTTCTACCTACGGGTGTTTCATCACAACAGAAGCTGTCCCCATCCTTTCCCCCCTCCTTCCGTGAGATCACACGGGTTCTTGGACTTGGTCTAGATGTTGCTGTCTACCAAAGTGGGGACAAGAAAACAATAAACTAACATGTAGAGATGAAAATATTGTTTTATGATTGTGCAAATTTTCTCTATTACGTTTATTGATTTCTTTTTCTATTATATCATTCAATATTTTTAAAATTAAATTTATAGGAATTTATTTTTAAAGAATGAAAGAAAATATAACTTTATCTAGATGAGGAGCTATTTCTAATTTGTTGAGCTACTTCATAAATTTATAAAGAAAATTTATCATAAAGCAATCTGTAACTCCTGTATGTAGTATATGAAAATGTCTCGCTTCGCTTTTTATTGCATAACAATAAACAATAATAGAAAGAGATGGTATCTGATTTTTGTGTGTATAAAATGCAGTTAATAAAAATCATTTAAAGCTTTGATGATGATTTATTAAACTTAAAAATCATTTGTTTGCGCACAATGCTTACAAGCATAGTTAATCATACATCTGCCATAACAAGAAATGAACTGATTTATTATCTCGGAAAAAAAAGAAGAAAATTACCCTTTTCTGAATTCGACACGCCATCTGTGCTTATCATTGCAGAACGGATGGTTGGGGCCACTGGAATTGTAAATAACGTTTGACAAAAGGTTTCGATTTGAGAGATACCTGCTCAGCTAGGCTTTTCTTCCTCATACGTGACAGCAAAATTATTTACTGAGCGAACCTTATTAAATGAATATTGAACCGATTTTGATATATAGAATAAAGAATGATTTCAAAACAGAAGAAGATATTTGTGGCAGAAATTGTTTTAAATAATTTTTAGAAGTATGTCTTTTGATGAAAAAATTGAAGGGTTGGAGAATATTAGAGAGAGCATAACGTCTTTTATCGTCCGATATTTTTTTCTTCCTAGCGCGCATGCTCATAAGAAGAGAAAAAATATCGGACGATAAAAAAAACGTTATGCAAAAACTCTCTATTATCTCTTTATTAAGACTTATGAAAGATTTTTACGAAGATCTTTTGTTTCAGTTGTTGCTTATTATAATATGGCTAGGGAACCATCGAACTTGTTTACTATCAGAACACCATTAGAAAAGATTACGTTCTTCTTTTTAAAGATGGAAGAACTTCTATAATGATAGTCAGATATTATTTCATTGAATTTCCACAAAAACTCGAATGCTCTCAACTAGTAGCGGCCCAATGGCCAATTGGCCTTATTTTCACTAGCTGTCTATCCTGCTCTGTACTTTGATACCATAGACTTCAGGTTCGAATCCTGAAGGCGGCATAGATGTTTGTTAGTGGTTTGGAATCCATGTAAAATTATAGGTCCCAGTCTAAATTCGCCTAAAGTGGACAAAAATTGACAGTAAAGCGACAAATCAAACTGTTAAAGTGCAGTGTTTGTGCTGTACAGACCACCAGTAGGATGAGTCAACCACTACTAAAATATAGGAGGTGTTGGAAGAGCCCATTAGCTGAATAATAATGTGTAGGAATGAAGCTTTATTAAAAATCATTTTAAATCAACAATAATTTCTTTTTGCACATTTATAACATGAGTCTAAAAACCTAAACGTACATGAACTTTTTCAGTATAAATTGAATTGTGAATATGGAATTTCCTTTTTTTTTCTGCCTGTTGTTGTTGTTGTTGTCGTGTCCCTCACGGAAGGAGGGGAGAGGGGTGCAGCTTCTGTTCTGATGGAGCACCCGTAGGTAGAAGTCTGACTTCTGCTCCGTAGCGCTCTTACAGTCATAAGAGCCCGGGACCTACGGCTTAAAGTGGATTCCGAACCACTACAAACATCCATGGCACCGTCGGGACTCGAACCCGAAACCTGTGGCACCGAGCGCCAGGGCGCTTGACACTCGGCCATTCAGGCCCCTTTTTTCTGCCTATATAAAAGCTATTTAATACAATGATTACAATTGAAATTTACAAGTTTACAATTGGAGATCACAATTTCGATTGCAATTTACAATTGGGGATTACAATCTGGATTGAAATTTACAATGGAAGATTACAATCTGGATTGCAATTTACAATTGAGGATTACTTTGTAGTGATTTCTAAATTTTGTACAACAGCAGAATGGTTTTTATCAGCATAACTAGTAGATAGGATACATTTTAAAGAAATTTATGAAGGTTTTTGTTGAGAAAATAGCAATGAAGGCTGAAAATCAGAATCTGGTAATTCTTCTCTTTTTCCCTCTATGGTATATTAATATTTTAAAAGCACAATATTATAGAAAGTTGATTTCCCCATGAAAAATGTGATTTTTATTTGTCTAAAAAAAAAAAGAATTGATTAATATTTTAAGATTATTAGTTAGATAACAGATAATAATCATATGCATCCAAAAGACTTCACTTTCAAGAACCATTAAAACTCACATAGTCCGTTTCATCACTACAAACATTCAACTTCATATTTACGAGATGGTTTTAAAAAAAAACCAGAGTGGTTTGCTATTGAGTATATATTTATTATTTATTTCAAGAAAATAGCTATAATTAATTAACAAAGTGAAAAAGGAATAATTGTGTTTAGTATTTAAACTAATGTACATTTTGTTGACTAATCCTCAGTGTCCTGCAGTGCGGGACGGGCATCCCATGAGTGATCTACTCATGGATGGAGGGAAAGGGGCAGCTTCTGTTATGATGGAGTACCCGTAGGTATAAGTCTGACTTTTGCTCCGTGATGCTCTTTTTCAGTCATATCAGACCGGGACCTACGGCTTAAAAGTGGATTCCGAACCACTACAAACATCCATGGCACCGCCGGGACTCGAAACCTTGTGGTACCGAGCTCCAGAGCACTAGCCACTCGACCATTCAGGCCCCACTAATGTACATTAAACAGGATAACTGCAATTATAAGGAGCCTGAGGACCGAGTGGTGCCACAGTTTTCGGGTTCCAGTCCGCGGGTGCCATGGATGTTCGTAATGGTTCGGAATCCGCTTTAAACCGGTCCCGGTCTAATATAACTATAGAGCGTAAGGCTGACAACCCTACTCATGAAAAGAAAAGCATCTCCTGTCTCGAAATCTGCCAGTAGGCAGACGGCCTAGGTCCACCATGGGAATGTTGCGACAATGAAGAAGAACTGCAATTACAACATGGAACGATTTATTATACTTGCATATATCCCAGAAACAACCTTTTTCAAATAAAATACATTTATTGTAATGTAATTAAACAAAATGGTATGCCTTTACCATTAGGTAATATTGAAGATGGATTATTTTAATAAAAGATTAATGACAAAATTTATGCATGTTGTTTTGATAAAACTTTCGGATTATAAGAAGAGAATTGTTTGGTTTTGTCGCTCTATGGTGATTTTTTGCACACTTTAAGCTAATTACACTGGGAACTACAATTTAACGTGGATTCCGAACCGCTCACAAACATCCCTGCCACCGACAGCATTCAAACCTGAAACCTGTGGTACGAATTCACTAGTCAATTGGCCATCAATCCGCGAGAATAGTTTGGAGATTGATATAGAAAGCTATAACGTGTTTGCAAAATTTTAATATGAAATTCTAAGTAATAACTTTTCCATTCAATAAATGATTATTATTACATCATCATTTAGCCAAAACATTTCACATCTATAATATTAAAATAATCATATTACAAAGGACTTTCAATTGCAGCTTATAAATGATTATTTAAATTTGGTAATGACACATTTTGAACGACGTGTCAGATAGCGTTCATTCAAGTGAAAACCCTTAAGACGAATGGAATTCAACAAATTTACTTTCCAATAAACCTTGAAAATCAGAATTTTTTTGTATATCCTTCGAGTTATTTGCTAATTCCAGATTCTCGTTTAAAATAATCTATTCAAAGTTTTTGCTGCACTGATTAAATTTGACTTCGCAAATGATATGTAGCATAACTAAAAGTATTAAAATGTCCAAGACATGAAAAAAAATTATTTAATTTTTAGCATTTAGCAATTTTTACGATTATTTCAGGCATTAAATTATCTGAATTTTATACGCATTTTATAGAAAATACACGTTTTAAAATTCATGCTTCAATTATCAAATTTAGCTTTTCATATTTCATTCCCAATAAAAAATTAATAAAATAGATAGAACCGATAAAATTAATTTCATGTTAATTTTATTATTATTTAAGATAGTGAACGATCTGTATATTAATTTGATTTTTCTTACAAAATCTTTTAAAAATGTCAGGAAAAGTAATTAATATTTCTAATGATTCCTAAGCTTTAAAAAATCTAAGCAAGAAACAAGTTGGAAATCAAGAAATATAATTGATGATACTTGGTTTTAACCGAAAATTTTGAATAAAAATCATAAATAAATAATTTTTTGATTTAACATTTTTAAGTATTGAAAATTTTAATCTCGTTATGTTATAAAATAGCTGTATCATTAAATTTGTGCAGTATTTTTGAGGATACAAAAATCATTCACCTTTCGAATGAAAAAGTTCTTTAAAAGGACTTATAGTTGTTTAAATAATTTCATTAACAATAATAGACTAAAAACCCCTGTGACTTCGTTGGTTTTAGATTTATGAAGCTTTCCTAATACCCTAACATGAAACGCAAATATGAACCATTTTACCAGAAAATACATAGAAATACTCTAGTATAATAATAAATAATAAAGATAATTTTATTGCTTTTTATAGCATTTTAAACAACGGTTTTATCCTATTTTAATATAATTTAAAATAAAATCTGCCAAAATTATTTTGCCATTGCATGTTTTTCAGAGAAATAATATTTTATTGCTTCGATAGCAAATTCTTCAAGAACCAATGAATAACTTGTTGCTGACATATAGTCATCTATATTTGGGAAATAGTATGAAGTTTGTTTATATTTTAGCTGAATTCAACCGTTTGGAAGTTTTTTTATTTTACCAATATAATAAAAATTGGAACATGTTTTTCAGTATGATTAACAAAGGAAACTCATCCTCATTTTTGTGAATATCTAATGATATATCTCATCACACAAGCACTGAATTAAATATTTCTATTTAATAACAGATTATTTGTTCTTTTAAGAATATTTTTGATGAAATTTACTAATGTAACCATGCTTCCTCCTACACACTGGTAAGAGCGTTATTTTGCGCCGTTCTTGAGAAATGGTCAGTTGATTCTAGACTATAATCCGAGAGATGCGGTGCACGCATGCGCTGTGAAAAGTTTAGTTGATCTATAGAATCTCACCCAAAGAGGAAATATAATTAAGCGCAACCCTGTGCATTAGTTGGCCTATAGACTCTCACCCGAATAGGAAATATAAATCGCGCACCCTGCAAGCAGCCGAAGATTCTGGTTTTCGGTTTAGAAGGGGAGTTCTTTCACTATAATTATCTTCTTCCATAATCTTACATCTAAAATTATCTGTCTTTAAGTGTGTTAAATATTGTATGCCTCTAATTAGACGTATGCGGTGTTTATGCCCGCGTCAATAAAGCTGTGAGTTCTCCAACCTGCGCCTTAAGTATCATAACCCAACCACACCCAGTTACAATCTGATTGCCCAACCTGCACACTACAGTAATTGGAAATGATTCGTTAAATAAAATAAGTAAAATAAATATTTATTTATACAAAAGAAAATACAAAAAGTAGAGAAAGAATTTTATATAGTATGGTAAAAGAAGCATAGTATTTAATACACTTCTGTACTGCACTTGTAATAGAAATGTAACTTATAGACAAATGTTCCAGAAAAAGAATGAAAAACAGTAAGAACTGATGGATTTAACATGTAATATTTTTATGAAACTTGATTGAAATTTTTTCTTGTGTATTTGGTTTTTCATTAAATACTTATATTTTGCATAAGCCTTGCAATCGTTAAATTGCCATATTTTGAAAAACCAGAGCATTGCTTTTATCTCATATTTTATCTTAACAATTAGAACATTCAGTACTTGTTGAGTGCTAACAGTAATTAAGAAGAAAAAAAAAAGAGGAGAGACAATGCAACCAAACCATTAAAAACTTTTAGTTCGAACATGTGATAGATACTAATAAAGAGAGGATTCGGTCAATGCGCATCATGTAAGGTTAATGCAACGCTTTCGTAACTCAAATTCTTTGTTACTGAATAGCTGATTGAAACGTGTCTTTTTATTGGGTCCTTTGACTAGATTCAAGGTAAATAAGATAGTTATTTTGAAAGAAAAACTGAATCAAATAACAGAAATTATAACAAAAAATGAATGCTACAATGGGTATCGAGCATAAAACATTGCCTTGAATCTCTTGCATTCTTTTGCAAACCATTAAAATATTCCTTTAACTCATCTGCACTAGAATAATAATTATACGAGTATTTTGTTTTATTTTCAAATTGAAGTCATCATTAACTGATTTCAAATGAAATGTTTTGTGTGAATATATGTTTTTTTAATTGCAAAATATTTGTAGGTCAGTAATTGCTGCAGTTGTTCTTAGCGTAACTTGTGCATGTGGGTTGGAAATTATGTCAAAGTGACTTTTGAGAGTGATTTTATTATTGCTGTGAATGGGACATTATGAATTTTATCACAAACTAAATTAAGCCAAGGTTCTTTTTTTTATTTGGCGAAAAATAATTAATAAATAAAAACCAAAGCCACAATAATCTCGAAAAACTATCATACACTGCCGAATTATAGAATAATATTGCAGTTATGACTTTCGCTATTTTTCCTAAATAGAAACTTATTTTTCAGATGTTTCAATTGCTACGAAACGCTTCTACGAATGATTATCGTAGTAGTGGTTTTAAAAATCACAGAATGATCTTCTTCTTTGGCGCAACAGCCGCATGGTGGGCCAAGGCAGTCTGCCTACTGATAGATTTTGAGACAAGAGTTGTTTCTTTTTATGGAGAATATTGTCAGCCCTACTCACAACGATCTACAGTCATATTTGATCGGGATTCTGAACCACTACAAATAACCATAGCACCGCCGGGACACGGACCCAGAACCTGTGGCACAAAGCGCTAGTCCCTCGGCCATCAGACCCCTACAGAAGGGTCTATCTCTAATTATTAGGTAAAATGCGTTCATTATGTTACTATTTATCGTAATTTTTTTTGTCTATGTTACTTGCTTTTACAATGAAAATAAATTCAATTTTTGTATTTAATAAGATATTATTTTATTGTAATAAAATATATAATATACATATAATATATATAATAGCGAGAAAAATTGTTTAATTCCTTGTCAATAGTATTGTTAGTATATTCTTTGCCTTCAATTTTTTTTAAAAATGAAGTACTTTTGACTTACTGAATCACTATTTAACGTTTTTTATTTGAAATCTTTTAGAAAATATTATTGCAATGTTAAAGTCCTGTTTTTAAAGATTTTCTTGATTTTATCGAAATATTTTTAGCAATAACTCAATTACTTTCAGAGATTTTAAATTTAAAAAAATTAAACTTACATTTTTTTATTACCTTTAAATTAACATTACTCTTGATCATAAGAATATTAACATAGAAGCAATAATTTTAAGAGCAATATTCTTATTTTTATCCTGTTTGCAATTTTTTTCAGCAATGAAATCAAATTGCAGGTTAGACTTAATAAATTTCTCAAACTTTAAAAAGTAAATAGATAATAAATGCATTCAAATATCTTAGTAGCTGAAAAAGTTTATCATTATTTATTTTTAACAAAGTTAAAAAAATGTAATATAAATGATTTTATAAGTATAATAAATTTTA
The DNA here is from genome assembly GCA_021605095.1 of Caerostris extrusa. Taxonomy (NCBI): domain Eukaryota; kingdom Metazoa; phylum Arthropoda; class Arachnida; order Araneae; family Araneidae; genus Caerostris; species Caerostris extrusa. The sequence continues at coordinate 133,144 of BPLR01000145.1, forward strand.
CTATTATTTTCAACTGTAGAAAAAATATCTGCATTAATTATTTTTAGTGATTAAAAATATTTTTGATCAAAATTAACAAAAAAAAATATAAAAGTCTTATAGGTATTTTTTTATTTAAATACTATTTCAATTGTAATATTTTAATTCAAAAGGGAATAAATAGCACACAGAACTTTCCAGGAAATGATGTAATTCAAAGTGACATCTTACATTCTTCAATTGTATTACATTTGATGGAAAAAAATAGGAAATTTCCAGTTTAAAAATTCGGATGTCCTTTTTCTGTAAAAAAAAAAAAAAAGTGTATTCTTCATTCTTTATTGAAATACCTTATTTTGTTTGAAAGTTATTTTTGTATCGAAAGTGTTATACGAGTTTATTGTTCAACAAAATTTTCTAAAATTAAATAGAACAAATTTAAACATCGAGTAACAGAAAAAATCTGTTTTTATAATAATTGCCAACAATTATTAATGTAGTCTTTAAAATGGAAGTATATTGTATTTATTTTTAAATTTATATATATTTAAAGTTTTAATTTTATAAACTCGTTTCATTTAAATGATATAATTTCATAAAAAAAAAAAAAATTTATAAAATCAATCTCAAAAGGAAAATAAATTCTCCTAATATCTTCTACTAGAATAACAAACAAACAAAAAAACATAAAATTTTTGGTTTCGAATATGACTATTCAAATGTTATGAACAACTTACACAAATTAAAAACAATTTCATTTAGTTTGTAACTAAAAGGTGAATGTACTTAATAATATATTATCTTTAGTTATATTAATTATTTTAGTATCAAAATGTGCCATTAATTAATGATAATCACATGAGTTTCAAACTGCGAGCCATTTTTCATTTCAACCTAATTTTATACTAAAAATAAGAATATTTTTTTTTTTTCTGTTATTACATAACTGACGATTTTTTATGAGCATAATTCGAAATGAAATAATTTTTTTTATTCGTTTAAATTTTTATACAAACGTTATCGAGAATGGGTCCGTGATTTAAAATATATTTTTTATTTTTATGTAAAAAAAAAAAAAAAAAAAAAAAAAAAACCACCTGAAAATAATTAAATTTGCAATAACATGTCACGCATTTTAATACGAGTTTCTCTCATCGCCCAGTTGTATCTAAACTGTGACGTGACGTAATATAATCCAGTGACGTGAATATTACGTCACTGGATTATATTAAATCGATTAATCACAATCAACGTTTTGTCTTCCAAAATGGATGGATGGCTTGAGGCTGTGACTGTTTTTCTCCTAAATACCATATTTTCTAGATCTCAGCCTAACTAGGCCTTTTTGACAATTCTTGCCAAAATTATTTTGATAATTCCCAAAGAAACATTTAGAAAAAAACAGAAAAAACTGATAGAGCAAACCTAGATAAGACTGTAGTTCCAATGTGTACAGGGCAACGAGAAGAGCTCACAACAAATTCTTTAAAAAGTTAATTATTCTCTATATTTTATGATTTTAAAATAAAAACTCAATTTTATTGTCCGTTCATTAGCTTTGAAAATCCAAATGCGTTTTTAGTTAGCCATTGTATAAAAGATTATAGAACAAACAAGTGAAAACCACATAAGCTTTTCAAAGGTTTGAAACTTAATACTTTAGTGTGCAGGTTGGGTAATCAGATTGTAACTGGGTGTGGTTGTGTTGACATACTTGAGGCACAGGTTGGAGAACTCACAGTTTTATTTACGCACACACAAACACCACACACACACAATTAGAGACGTACAATATTAAACACAAAGATAGATAATTATAGATTCGTGGAAGGACTCCACTTCTAAGCCGAAAACCCGATACTCAGGTAAGCGCAGGGTGCGCGAAATGTACTTCCTATCCGGTTAAGAGTCTGTAGGCTAATTAATACGCAGAGTTACACTAAATATATTTCCTCTCGGGTTGAAAGACTGTAAACTAAACGTGTCTCAACAAAAGCGCTAATTGCACAGTACTTCTTCTCGGTGAGTCTCGTGGCCGACTGACCATTTCTCCTGAATGCCAAAGGAGGACGCTCTTGCCAATGTGTAGGAGGAAGCACAGTTACAATACTATTTTAATATACTTAATTAATAAGTATTTTTAATTAAATAAATCCAAGTCTCTACTTATATTTTGACTCTAAGACCTTTATGCCAGTATTATTTTTATTATAATTTACGGAAGGGATAATTTATATTATACTCTATTAAGGACAATCAACATTTATATTTCAGATAAACTTTTTTTTTTGTTTACAACTTCTTTCTTTAAAGAATTGTTTGAAATTTGCTCGAAAAAAAAAAAAAAAAAAGAAACACGATTAATTAGATGAATATTTAATTTACAACCAAAACTGAAAAGCTCCAAATTGACTTTAGTATGAACAGGAGAAAAAAAAAAAAAAGACAAGATTTAACATAGATTGCAGTAAAAGAAATTAACAACCATATTGTAAAAGAAACAAAAAGTTTATTCTTAAGAAATCTGTAAATATTTTTATGCTTTCTACTGTATAACAAGAATAATCTTAATTAATTTTCAAGAATCATTAGACTAGAAACGATGCTTTGTTTTTATTAATTTTAATGGTTTTTTCACACGAATTATCAGATTGTTTAATTATTTTCATAATTTTGGAAATTAAATTAATTTTTATATAATTAATTAGCGATAATTATACAGAGCAATAATCGATTAGACACAGTTAATTATTTGGCTTCTATAAGTTTATTATTTTCATATGCAATTTTTAATCTTACGCCAATGTTTCAGAAACTGCTTAATCGTTTTTGCAATGCTGTAGGAATTTGTTCTTTATTTTTCTTAATCCATCTTATTTTCTGTATTTTAAATATAGATGCTAATTTCAAAGAAATTCTTAGAAAAGAATCGGTTCTTATCTGAAATTACGTTGATACATGCAGATTCTTTTTGATTAAAATTCGATTAAAACAGATATTTGAGCTAGTGTTCTTATTGCAAATGTTCCTAAAACAGGAAAGAAAACTTCTATTTTACAAACTTGAATGTGCTTTATTTTAATTCTATAAATTTAAGAAATAAAGAAAATGAAATTTTATTTTATTAAATTATTAAATATATATATATATATATATATATATATATATACAACTGTCAGCAATTTGAACACTAGCGCAAAGATATTCATCCCATCTTATCTGAAAATTAAAATATGAGCCCGAATTCTCTTAAAATAAACTGTATCTGCATGTTAAAATTGTGATTTTAGAAATTTTTCTTTTTTATTTCGATAATTATAGAAATGACCTAATTATTATTAGAAAATTCCTAGAGAAAATCCTTCCATTTAATATAAACTATTTCATTATTTAAAAATCTATTTTTAAATCTAAGCTGTATATTGCAAAAATTCTAAATCATTAATCCTAATTGCCAATTCATTTTGTTGCCGAGTAATTTTTAATCTAGCATGTCAATTGTTACAGTGTAAGCATACTAATATAACAGTAAAATAAAAAGAAATTGAATTACAATATGTTTGAACACACCCGTTCGCTTGCACGTATTTCTCAGGTCTTGCTTAACCAGACTATTTTGAACAAAAGAAATTCAGCTTCTTTATTTATTTCTACTATAAAATTCTATAGAAGGTTGTTAGTTCTACTTTTTAGCTACTGTACTTTACTTTTGAGAATGCAGCGGCGTACTGGAAAAATTCGCACTGTAGTACCAATAAGTAGTAAAATCGTAAAATAGTACCGTACTGAAAAAAACAGTGAAAGTGGAATAAATATCCAGTATAACAATAGTTCTCTAAGGGAGGGAGGGGAGAATAGATTGAAATGGTACACATACTAATTTACCATAAATAAAAATTTAGTTATCTTAATTTAATTAAAAATTTTCAAAAATTAATTGGAAAACTTCTTTGATGAGTGTTGGATTTTTTTATAGTGAATTTCGAAATTTCTTTTAATTTATTATTGGGTAATTTCTAATTTAAAATGTAAAGGCATTAAAGATATTTAACCACCAATTATTTAAAAGAGTAGGAATATTTTTTTAATTTAGGTAACGATCGTAGTCTAAAATAAATATTTTTAATCGTTTCGTTTTTATACTAAAATATCTCTTTACTGTAAGATTATATCTATTATATACATTATTTATATTTTTTTTCGACCACAATTTTCTGCTCAATTAAGTGGATATTTTTACTACCAAAATATGGATCCATCAAATTCAATTTTCCACAGAAGCCAGATTCAACCCAAAACTGAAACCAAGTTAAGTCGACACGTGCATTTTGACAGAGTTTATCCACACTTCAATTCCTCAAAAGAGGTGAAATACCTTGACTTTTCGGACAGTGGGTTGCAGAGATGCTATTTGTCATTCTAAAAAGTAAAGTAGTAAAACTCACAAAAATATACGATTTCCCAATTCTGGAAAAAAAAATCGTATGGTTTTTTTTCGAAGGAAGGATTTTCAACATCGAATGCCTCAGACAGTACGTGGAATCGACTCCTCCTTTGCATTTTTAAACAGCAATTTGTACAGAATTCCTCTTCCCGTCTTGGTGCCGGGATAGATTTGAAACGCAAGAAACGTTTAAATTTTCTGGTCCATCGTGTCACTGGCCCTGATGACGTAGGGCGACCACGTGACTCGCAAGCGGACGCGGTTGGTTGGTGGATGCATATATAAGAAGGATGGTGTTTGGGGTTTCGGTACACAACCTGATCTCCTCCAGTAGTTCGGTTTTAGCAGCAGTTTCTCCTTTACCCTTTTTGTTTAGTCTGCAATCATGAGGTGCTTAGCTTTGGTAGCGCTTTGCTTCGTAGCAACTGCTCTGGCTCAAGAAGCTGCCCCAGTGAGTATTGGATCGGATATTGCAATAGTAGCTCTAAAGGAATATAATGATTTCAATTGTTGATTATTAAGTTTAGATATAAACTAAAATCATTATCATTATTTTAATTTTAAATGAAAAAAAAAAGCATTTGTGATAGACATTTATTAAAAAAATTATATTGTAGACCGCCACCGCTATGATTTAAATTTGCTAGTAAGAATTTATTTTAATGACTATCATGATATTTAATTTTAAAATTTTTTTTTTTTTTTTAGAAATTTTGCTAATCAAATCAAATTTTTTTACTTAGAATAAATTTGTTAAGAGATTATCGCATAAATAAATTAATGAAAAGTATCACTTTTACATTGTTTAATCAGTTTTTTTTTTTTTTCGAATCAAATAAAATGGAACAAATAAATTTGTAAAGATTATTCTTATAAAAATTAATGAAAAGTATGACTTTTACATTTTTAATGATAAGTTTTTTTTTTTTCGAATCAAATCAAATTTTTTACTTAAAATAAATTTCAAAGTGGTATAAAATTTAAAAACAAGGATTTTTTTGTCAGTGGTGTTTTCCTTATATACTTTATAATTATTTTTATTAATAGTAATTTAAAAATGAATTCTTGTTAAAAAATGAAGCTAATTTTTGAATTAATAACAATTATCAAAAGTAAAAATTAGTCGCACAGTATTTGAAAATTCCGTAAAATTTAAGGTGAAATGACTTTCAAAATTAAGAAGTGTATCAAATTTAAAAATCCAAAATTGTTTATAAGTAAATATAAATATTATTTTAATTATTGAATTAAAATACTAAAATAAATCAATTAATTACAATTTACATTTATTTTTGCATATTTTTATAATATATGTGGCATGTTAATTACGTAACTAATATTTTAAATTGTGTGAATTTCTTTAATAAAAATTCTTTTTATGCAATTATTTAAGATATTATTTAAAGTTGAATTATATTGTAATACATTTTTAAATTTTTATTTAATTATGTATGGCTCTTTTATGACTTAATTAGCTTGACAAAATTAATCATAATAATTACAGGAATAAATTAGAATTAACAATATTTTATTAATAAATTTTTTAAAGAATCTGAGCATCTTGCTAAAAATTCATCGATCATCATAATCCTTTTTAAAGAAAAAAAAAATTAATTTTCAAGTTATTAGTACTATACTTTATTGTATGTTTTCTATAATTTGTAAAGAAACCTGGTATGACCCACTCGTTGGTAGACTAACCCAGTTATCTACTGAACGAAATCTTTTCTTTTCTCCTTGAACGGTTGATGCGGAAGAAAGTAAAAATTCGGAGGAAAAAGCACATCGCGTGTGAGGAAGTCTGCAGTGAAGCCATCTGTACGAAGAAAAAAATTAAAAATATGTAACGCTGGCAGACGATTTAAATCAATGACGTGAAGTAGAAGTCCCCCCTTTATAAAAAGTAATTAAGAACTGGTTATAAAAAGGTGTAATTATTCTATTATTAAAAAAACATATTTTGAATTTAGGGAAAGAATTTATAGTTGTTGTTGAATTAAATTCTAAAAATAAAAGAAATAAAGGTACAATAAAGAAGTTCTATTATATTTAATCGTTTGACGTAAAATTGTTTGAATAATTATCTATAGAATATTTTGAATTTAATATTGATTGTAAAATATATTCAGTTAATTATCGTAAATGTATCAATGTTTTACAATAAAATCAATGTCAAACTGTAAGATGGTTAAAAATAAATTTCTATTCTTCTAAATATGAGTCCCTTTTAAAGTGCAATAAGTTCATTTATATACATTAATGATATATTACATAAGATTATTTCATATATTGAAATATTTAAATTTTAACATTCTCTTTTGCGCTTAAGTGAATTAATATATTTTGGTAAAAATTAAAAAATGTCTAAACAAATGTAATATGATATATACCGCATTATTGTGAATATGAAAGACTTAATTGGTTAATCAAAACTATTTTTAACGCATATATTTCAAAGTTGGATACAAACTAAAAAGTTGTGTAAAAATTAAAGTTTGTCAGATAATTTTCTGAATTTTATCCAGTTTTCTGTAAGGAGAAGTATTGATCTAATATTATTTGTTAATCTGAAATAGATTGCTGAAATGTTGCATTTTTTATTATCACATTCTTTCGTTTAGAAATAAATGCAAAAAATGTGAAGCTGTGAAATTCTCAATGAAAATTCACTCATCTGTGACATTGAATTATACCATTAATCAGAAATACTCAAACGCTATTTTGTTTTCCGGTTGATTAACCGTTTATTCATTAAGTAGACGACCTTCATACATCGTTAAAAAACTAGTTCGAAAAAAAAAAAGTATCAGATAACGTTCAGTCAGTACGTCAAAGATTTGTAAATATGTTTTTAAAAAAATGTAGAAAACGTTTGCGTGGGGGAGGATCGCAAAGAACCAGTCTCAATTAGGTTGCGTGAGTCAACATATTCAATCACCTAATAATTCTTTAAAATAAAGTAATACAAAACTCAAAACAAGGTTAGACAAGACTTTCAGGTTTGTGACACATAATTTTAATTATGCAAAAGTTTTATCTTTTCGCTCCAGAAACTTCAGTTTCGAATATCACCTATTGAATAATAATTTAATACGGAAACGTTTTGTTTTCATCAACTTGATATGTTTGTGTCACAAAATGTGATCTATATAGGTCTTGTCGAATATTACCTAATCTTTTAAGTTATTTTATTAAAATATATAGGAGATAATTTAAACAAAATGGCAATGAGAAAATTGATATTTTAATGGAATTTTAAATAATTGTAGGATGAACAAAAACAATTACTCACATTTATTTAAAAAAATATGCTTATTCATAAAATAGTGTCACATTTACGCCATTTGTAAAAGTAAAAAGAATGTTCATCTTAGATTTTTTTAAATTTAATTATCAATATTTATTAGGATTTAATTTTCTATCAAAATTAAATAGCGATTTGAATAATGAAAGATTTAAAGTATTTCAGATAAATTGCGATTTTTTTTTTTGTCATAAATAACAGCAATGTATTAAAAATTTTAAAAAAGAAATTTTTAATTCTGAGGTTCAATAAATCAAAAATCTACTCCTTAAATTTCGTTAAGAAATATTGATAAACTATATAGTGTATTATATTTAATATATTCAGTTCTGAAAATTAAATAAACAAAAAGAATTTACTAATACAGACATATCACTATTGAGTTCCAATAACAAAATCTAATAATAATTCCAAATAGGATTTTATTGTAACAAGGCTACGAAAAATAATAAGCAGTACAGCACAAATTTTAAAAATTATGTTAAAGAGTATTTATTTGACAGTGTAATTCCTTAGACGCTTATGTATTCCGTATAATATGTTTCTTTGGCTATTATGTCTGTTGAAACATTAATATTAATTTCCTTTTTGCAGGAAGTTAACTGGGGAAAATGCCCAGAATTGGAGCCCACAGCAGCAGAACAGGTAAGCCATTTTCTGCATACTAATATGTTCTTTAAGAACATCTGTTGTTCTTATTGCATATGGAATAAGGCTATCTAACTAGAACTAAAGAGAAATAAAATAAACTAGTTATAGATAATTAGAATGAAGCTTTATATTTAATCTAATCAGAAGAAAAACTAGGACTTTTATAAAAAAAAAAAAAAAATTCTTAAAAATTAAATTGATCTTATTATTTAAAATGCTTTTCCATATCCGTATCCTTGATTAGAGTGTATTGTTGCCTAACTTCAAAGAATATTAATTACTTGTAAATTTTTCAGTTTCCAAACAGAACTTTTGCAATATTTTTACTCCGAAAGTTACATTATGATTATACTTATTTGTAAACAATTAGAATGATTATGGTATTTTTTTTTTCTTGTAATATACAAGTTGAAATTATGATTTTAAAGTAGATAGTTAAAATAATACTTTAACGACTTTTATTTATGTGTTTTACATTTTATTCAATTAATATGCGATGAAGTTTAGATGAACACAATATTGTAGGTAGATGCATTTAAATGACACAAAGGTGCTGTTTGTCGCTCTAGCGTTAACATTCACATTTTAGATCACTCGCCTTAAAATAGAGCATTGAATTAGTTTTAGAGATCATAGTGAGAAGTTCAAGGATTTGATTCTAATTTTTGAAAATTTTGACATAAGTATCATATTTTTTTTTTTTTATAATAGAAATTGCTTTATGAATGTATTATAAATATTAAAGAGCTGAAGCATTTTAGTTTATTAATAAAATGAACTGGTTTTGTTTTTTTCCCCAGAGGTCTAAAGGCGAAGTCATTCAACAATGTCTTGAGAAGAACCCCCCACCAGCAGAAGGTTCTAGCCTAACTCAGGTAAGAAGAAATAAATCACCATTCTAAATTTTAATACAACATAAAAGAGCTCGAACCACGGTAAATAGACCAATAGTAATTCGCACAGGTTAATATGAAGCAGCATGAAGGATTATATCTACTAGCACCAAGCGTTATAGTCACTGTTTTCAGAAACGAGGAGATGCGGCGAATTCGCGTGTAATCCTTTGTATCAACAATATGGGCTTTATGGGGAGAAAAATTTTAATTTTTTTTATATGGAACACGAGGCCGATGAAGTAAGAAGAAGGGGAAGGGGAGAGTTTAGAACAAAAATAAAATATTTTTTTAGAAAGTAATTACAAAGTAAAATTTCCAACAGGAAGAAATGCTTTCAAACAGCTGTTAAATACAAACTCAAAACTGTAGTGAATACTTTCAAAGGAAAATTTAAAAAAGAATCCATTTTTTCCCCTAAAGTAGGGGCGGGGAGAAGGTATTTGAAATAGATTTAGTGTACATTAATTCGTTAACTTTCTGGAGGGACATCAGTTTATTGCCAGCTATCGGTAAAAAAAAATGTCTTCCTGATGGGATTCTTGTTACAAATGTTTTCCCATGAGAGGAAAATGATGAATCAATCATGCAATAGCATGGTGACGGCGTGGAATGTTGACGAGATATCTCTATGTACAAAACATTTATTTATATCGAAAAATTGCAATTTTATAATTTTTGCTTTTCAAAATACACGAGCGCTGGAATGGACCAGGTCTTTATTGAGTTCAGAATGGTGTTTTTAAAACAACCCATCTTCAGCATACACGATTCTCGGTTAATGAAACGCGAAGATCCTAGCATGTTTATGCAAATTACTCATTGGAAATGTAAAAGAAATAAAGGGGGCTATTTCTAAATGCTTAATAGTTAAAGTGCCAAAATGATTAGGAAAGAAAAATATCAAAAATCTAGAAAAAAAATGCTTACGAAGATTTTACTTTTTTCCTCTATAATCTTCATTTTAAAAACTTTTTTTTAATAGAAAAAGAAACTGCACAATATCAACATATATGCTTATGCTTAAAAAAAAAAAAAAAAAAAAAAAAATCACACATCTGGGGCAAAATATTCTTACGATTATCCTTCTTTTAAAATAAAATAAGATAAAACTAACAAAAAAAAAAATAAATAAATAAAAGAGGGCCAGACTAAATCTTTTCATGATTCAGAAAATTAGCTTTTGAAACAGATACTGTCATCTTTAAGCAAGATAACGGGTATTAGTATCAAAAACAAATTGTAAAATACAAATAATTATAATGCAGCTTAAGGAAGTAACGCTTTCGTGCAAACGGGTCAGCTGCTCCAAGTATTAGCTAGAAATTGTGAATAACTGACGCAAGTCGAACCGTTTTTAATTCGGTCACTTAACCGCTGAAGTTTCGAATCATTACCCATTCAATGATTGACCGAAATGTTTCGAAGGTCATAGAAATGTTTGTTTATTAATCGGAAATCGTACAAAGTGTCAAAGATTTCGCAAAGTAAAGCAATAGCAATTAGCAAACGAAAGAAAATGTCACCTGTCCTTGTAAAACAAAAAAGGACTTTATTTAATAGTCCATTTGATGGTAAATAATCAATCTGTAATTAAATTAAATTTTTAATTTTCTATTAAAGTACTCAAAAGAATTTCAAAATATTTTTCGGATTAAATGGTTCAAAAAAATTGCATCAGCATGCCCAAGTAATTCGATGATCCCTTTTTTTATAGTTTAAAATGATTTACAGAGTAAACTTCAGTAATTTATGAAGATTTTCACATTATATGTGAAGAAAAAAAGTGTTCAAAATGGAAAGTAAATTAACAAATGTTTTTTTTTCTATTGTCCATTGTGAATATTTTAAGAAAGAAAAAAAAAAAATTCTGTCTCAAAATAAAGGGAAGGCGAGAAAGAAAAGTTAGGCAGCTGTGTTCTAATAAAAGTGGAAGAAATTTTTTTTCTCGATATTTTATATAATGGCTCATGATTCTGACAGGAATTCTTTGGGTTCCTAATTCGCGATATTGATTTAAACTCTAGTTTTCATGAAAATTAACAAAAAAAAAAAAAAAAAAAAAAATCATTATATATTCATGTTCCAAAATGTTTCATTTCTTATTCAGGCTAATTTCTTTCAAAAATTACATTTCCGTCCATAACTAATTGAAAAACAAAAGCAGAATTATCTCAGACTCCATTCCATTTATCTCAGTATTTTAATAGTAAGACGTATCTCAATAAAAGCAAAAAGCTATATCATTGTCATGTAACTGTACTTGTTGCTAGGTAGTCTTGACAAGCCTGTAAAAGCATTATAGAGACTCTAAATAAGTAATTATATTGTTTCATGTGCAGCCCAATGTGTCATAAAATTGCAACCCTAGAGTTGATCAGAAAATTTTCAATACATTTTTCTACAATTTTTGCACAGTGTTTCTAATTTAGTAGAGAAGAACGATTCAACTTCAAACAGAATGAACATTAAAAAAAAAAAAAAAAATGAGTTAAATATTCAAATATACATCTTTCATTTCCACTATTATAAATAAAATACTGACATCAAAAAATATAGAAAGCACAGGTGTCCATTTCTGATTTGCAGATGTATGTCTGAAGGTCATCCTAAAATCTAATTTTATATTCAGGCCCTCATTAAACATTCCAATGGCTCATCTGCAAGAATTTGCATATTATAATATGAGATACCAAGGGCAAGGCTATGCGACAAGACTAGGCCAAGGTTACAATATATTATTGTACATAAAGGAATAATATAAAAAATGAGAATTATGGATGTAGTCATAAAATATTCATGTCTAAGGCTGCTATTTTGAATCCAAATGAGGTGATTTGATTCTTATAGTATTTAACTTTTACATTGTGAATTTCAAAGCTTTTGAATTTAAATTAAGCTCTTAAATGTTAATTATCAATATTATGAAACATTTCTAAAATTCTCGTTTCATATTTTGTAATTTACCATGTTGGAAATCATATTATATAATTATGCACATTATAAGATTAAAAAAAGTTTTTAGCATTGAATACAAGTTTCTTTAAAAATATTCTTCTTAAATAAACTAAAAATTAATTAAAAATAATTTTAAATAAATAATTAATTAATAAAAAAATCAAATAATTTATTAAAATTTTAAATGAATCAATAATTTATAAAAACCATTCAAAAATGTAGAGAATTTCAACTTTAATGGCTTTTTTTAAAAACTTTTTATTTAAATAAATACAAATGTTAAAATTTTACGAATATATATCTCAAATTATATTCCTTTGACTAATCAATTATTGAAAATTGATTACTTAATAATGAAATATATTAAAACAACTATTTCCTTTGTAGGAACAAATCGATAAACACAGAGAAACCATCACCACTTGCGCTTTGAAAACTGAAGGATGGGTGAGTATTTTATACTTTTTATTAATTATAGAAAAATTGTTATGCAATTCAACATAAATTAATTCTAATAAACATGTTCTCAATAATTTTTGAATGCATTTATTTATTTTAAAGAGTTATATGTGTTGAAAATGAAATAAAATTTTAATTTATTACTCAATATTCAGAATAATTTTACAACATATTTCAAAAACCATTTCATATTTATCGACATATATTGATTCCTAGTAGTTTATCATAAACAAAAAAAACTTATTCCAAATTTTATTGATAATAAAAAATTGGTGCTCACACATAAGACACTTACTGCTTTTCTGTTTGCAAACACAAGGCACAAATGGAAGATTGGTTTGAAGTCAGGCAAATGTGAAACTACACAGTTCACTATTGCTATTTTTGAACATCTTATGACTAATGAACAAATATTAAATTTTTATTACTTTCTTAAGAAACCTAATAAATTTCCAGGCTAAATTTTTTATCCCATTTGCAATTATATTTTAATAACAATTTTTATTTCTACATAATTTGTGATATTTTTAAAATTAAACCAGATAACACCATCCTGTGAGAGCATTAATCAAAAAAATTCCAAGTTTGAAAATTCCAACCATCACAATTCTGCTATTCCTGTCTTACATTTGCATTTTCTAATCTGTAATGATATTTTTAAATGTTTAAATTATTGCATTATTTTTTTTCAAATATTCAAAGAATATTTTTTATTAAAATGATTATTCATATAAATTATTTCCTCACATAGTTTGCCGCTGACAACAACTACAACTACAGCCGAGCCAGAAAAGAAATCCAAGGAAAGCGTCTAAAGGTATGAAACTATCTTAAATAAATATTTTTCAAAAATATTACAAGCTTATTCTATTAGAGATATTATTAGAATCAATTATTATTAAAATATTTTTAATATCATAAAAAGTACTGCAATAGTGAATATAAGAATTTACGCAAAAATAAAACGAAAGATCAATTTCTCATTAATATTTTAAATAGTATTTAAGATTGAATACGAGAAAATAACAAATAAAATTAATTAAACTGTTAATTAAATTTTTAATAAAAAATATATTTTTAAAATTAACAATACATCAATTTTTTGTAATAAATTTTTAAAAAATTTTGTTTCATAATAAAAAGAATTAATTGGAAAAACATACATTTTTAATAAATTTATTACTAAAAACAAATTAAAATTATTCATAAGCATTATAAGTATATAGCTAATATTTAATACAAATGCATGAAATTTGCTTTCATATAGAAATTAAAATTTTCAATACATTATTTTCTGAAGATTTTTAATAAATTATATAAACATAATTAATTTTAATTCCTTTAAACAGCCCGAAGCCCAGATCCTTGGAAAGCATGATGAATGCAGCAAGGAAGCAGTAAGTTGGAATTCTTATTTACTTATTATTTTTAATAATGATTAGTAAAACTTGATGCTTTAATTTGACATTTCTACTATTCAATTATAACTGTTTTATGTACATCATGATATATATATATATAATTTAAAATTAAACTGGAATAGCTACACAATTATAAGAGATTTAAACTAATATGATTTGTAATTTATTTCCGCAGAAAGAAAACTTCCCCGATAACAACATTGCCCAGGTTCAGCTGTACCAAGCTTGCATGGACTTCCATATCACAAAGGTGAGTAAATGAAAGCAAATGAATTGGAAATGTTATTTTTAATATTTTATTTATTTTTAAATTCAACATGCAAAATTATAGTGTTGATCAATATACGAAACTTTTTTGTAACATAATTAATTGTTTAGTAAAATTTCTTTTTTATGAACTTTAAATCCATTAAGGGCATTCAGTATTTAAAAAGAACAAACTGTAACTCAATTGAATGGGATAAATATAAAAAGAAATTCTTATATAAAATGTGAAAACATAATTATAACATTTCATATATATTTTGTACATCTTACAATTGAAAAACAATAAAGTATTTTAATAATAAGAATTTTGATGAAAAATACTTAATTAATAAGATAAATACTATACTGAAAGTAGTTGAAAACTTATGCACAATATATTTATAGTATACTTTAATAAAATGCTGTATTTAGTTTACTAAAGGAATAAAACTACTATACATAACTAAAATCTTAAAATTTTTAACACAAATGAATTAAATGTTTAGGTAAATTTATAAATAAACTGCAACATTAGATTTATTTAAATAATATATATACATATTGTTATATTTATGTCAATTGAACAGCAAGAAATATATTAATGATAACAGATTATTCATTAGTTTAAATAACTTTCATTTATTTTTAGATCTGTGAAATCAAGATCACTCCCCCAGCTGGAGCATCTGCCTCTGCATCTGCTTAAATTCAAATAGAGGTAATGACAATTTCAAATGTTTTAAACAAAATATTTTTCCCATAAGTCTTACCAAGAAAAGTGTAAACTTCTTTTGATTAAATTTTTTGTGAGCAACAAAAATGCAATATTTATATTTAATTAGAAATTATTTAATTTTTAATGATAGAAATTTACAATCGAAACTAATTTGTTCATTAAATAAAAAACAGAAAGCATTTATCTATAGATATTATCTTTATTGAAAAATAATAAAACATTGATGAAATTAGTTATAAATTTATTCATTCTAGAATGCATTTCTAAAAATAATTTAAATAAATCATTAAATATTATTTTAAAAGCACCTTGAAAGATCAGTAAGATTAATAATGTTATCAACATCTCATTATCAAGAATGTGCATGTTGATTTAATAAAAATTGAAAACCATGAAAATCAAGATGAATTTATGAATTGAAATTTTATATTGATAAATAATGTTTTAGAGAAAACTTTCCACAATAATTACATTTTTAAATCAGTATGTGCATTTATTGCTGATGTTAAGGATTAATTTTTTTTTATTTATTTCAGATCATATTTTTAAACTCCAGTTTAAATTAAAGATCTTCAAAAGCAGCAAGTTGAAATCTATTGTTGAATCAAAATTGAAACTCTGTGATCATTATTTCATACATTAAAGGAAGATCTTGAAAAGGAATGTAATCAGCACAACCGAAAAAAAAAATATTTTTTTGATATTAGTTTATGTAAAAAAAAAAAGAAAAATCATCTCAATTTGTGTGGAAAATATTTATGTGATATAACATGAGCTGGAGATTTTTTTTATATATTTTTTTTGTGATGTAATAATAAACATTCCACCCCCACACAAATTTGTTCAATTTATTTACTATTTATAGAAACTATGATACAAAACATTTACAAAAAATTTTTTAAAAAAACATTATGAACTACTCCCAAAAACATTTAAATATGAAGATCTAATATCTTGCACATAACGCTTTACTCTTTCATACTCAGTAGTAGTTTCATCTAAAGTCTTCTGTAGATCTTTAATTCTGTTTAACAATCTTTCCGATTCCTGATAAGAATGTAAGAAAATTTCATTATAAAAACTTATCCCTATGATCAAAAATTAACTATAACCATCTGAACATTTTAATTATTTTTAACACAAATGATATCTAAATGTTAAATATATAGTATACAAACAAATATTAAAATAGCTGATAAATGAAAGTACTCATTTAAAGCATTTTTTTATCTGAATAATCAACTTAATTAAAATAAAAATAATTAATATAAGATGCTACTTTTCTTACAAAACTAATCATTCTCAAAGCATTAACTTGATTAATTACAATAAGATCTCACTTAACGTAGGTGATATGTTCCATTAATTTCCTGCACTAATCAAAATAGAGTTAAATGAGATCATATTAACATATAAATAATGGGGAAAAGAGAATAAGAAAATTGATCAGTCTTACTTGTTTTATTTTGTACATTTATTGCTTAATACATTTTATTACATTAATTATGACTCAAATATCAATTTGATCTTTTTAATCTCTATTCAATAAAACATTCATGAAAAAGTTCAAGTAAAGCAGTTATGTTTGTGATTTTTCCTCATTTGACATTTTTTTTATGAAGGAATCATCTAACATTGCTTGCTTTTTCTGTTGCACTCAGCTAGTTCTTGATATCAAGATATCGTATCAATGACACTTTTTGTTTTGCTTTTAAACTTCTATCAAAACTTAAATCACTTTGTATGAACAGATCCATACTTTTCCGGTATAGTATATATATAATAGTATAGTATAGTATATATAATAACCTTATTATAAGAAATTTATTGAAAGTTCTTTTTGCTTCTCTTTGTCAGAAATGCTAATTTTGTCATCTTCATGCATTTCCCTATTTTATTCTTTAAGATTGTTGTTGAAAAGACTTCCAGCTTTTTGTAACTTGCAATAATTCTTCAACATTCTGCACATTTATATTATCCAATCCTGTTTCATTAACTAGCTTGAGAAGCAAAGGGAATTCCAGTACTACCACTCAATATTGAAATAACATTAAGAGGGGGTCTTACTGTAATCCCTTTTAACTTTTACAGCGTTTTCTAAGAATTATCATGTTGATAAAATATTAACCCTCAAACAGAAAAACGTTTCTTTCGTGTATTTCAAAAAATAAAATATTTAATAAATACATGATTTTCTTTCATTATTGAAAAAAAAAAAAAAACATTTAAAAATTGTTGAACTAATTTACATAATTGAAATATTCTTTTTCAATTAAAACTATGCAAAATAACTTTACAAAAATAAAAAATTCATGTTTCTTCAGCATTAAGATATATTTTATAAAGTGTTTATTATAAAGAGAAAATTTACATAACTGTTAGATTTAACATTAGTTTGTTGAGCTAGTTTGAAATTTAAACTAAATTAACACTGCACATATTGGCACAGTAAAATAAATTCCTATTTCTAAATATTTTTAAATAAAATTTCCATTTCAAAACCCAAAACTTATAAAATTAAATAATAATTTACACTATAAATTCTTTTAGAAGGATGTTTATAGAGTTAAATGAATTCCTCTTTGAATAGAAGACAATATTACATACCTCTTCTTTTTCCTTTCCAATAAATGTATTTCGTTTTTTCTTGTTCTTAATTCCTCTTCAAGACTAAAGAGTCTAACATTTTCAATTTCCTCAAAAATCAAAGAAATAATAATAAGAAAAATTATATATATATATGTATATTAAAATCAAGGCAAAAATGAATAAATAAAAAATTATGAATACTTGCCCGTATGACTTCTTGTAAATACATTTATTATTTAACTTTACTACTGTTCATGAAAGTTAAACATTATTAAAGATAATACTGTATAAAACTGCATATATAGCAGATGAAAAATAATTATACTGTAAAATGTAATTATATATAAATTATACTGTATATATATATATATATATATTATATATATATATATATATATATATATATATATATATATAGCAGATAAAAATAGCACTGATTGAAGTTGAATAAATATTTCGATAAAGTTTTGTAACTTGTACATAAACTAGCACATATAACTTGACATGCATGTTCACTTTCTTCAATTCCTAGGCATTGGTTCATCTTCAGCCTATTAGATTCATTCAGATTTTCTGATAGCTCTACATTAAACAGATACATGTGCTCCTCCTCATGCACAATCAGACCAGAATTGACTTCTTTAGAGTCAATTCTGGTCTGATGATGACTTAAGTTTCTGGTCTAATTGAGTAGCAAAGTTGAGTTTTTTTCTTAAGCAGCATAGCAAATTCAACAAAAAAAATTGGTAAAATTTCGAAGTAAATTGAGGTCATGCATAGCTGACATACTCAAATTTTAAGAAATATTTATATGGATACTTAAGTGTTTGGCGGCACCATCGATGTTTGTAGTGGTTCGAATCCACTTTAAACCATAAATTGCAGTCCTAATATGACCGTAGGGCATAAGGCTGACAACTCTACTCCGTAAAAAGATAACCTCTCCTGTCTTGATATCTGCCAATAGGCAGGCGGCCATGGCCCACCATGGGGTTGTTGTACCACTGAGGATGATGACTTAAGTGATAGATTAAAAATAAAAGGAAAATACAAATAACATTCTTAAATAAACTGTACATTTTTTTCTTTTGATTGACATTATTGTTTAATGAGATTTTGAAAAACTATAATATATCTTTATAATAAGTGACTGTATTGTGAATCAAAACTCAATTAAGTGGCACAAAATAAATTAATAAAAATAATATTGAAAAAATAAAATTATAAAATTAGAATATCAAAACACAACAAAAAATATTTAATAAAATAAATAATTAATTCAATTTCAAATATTAATTTAAATTGTTTCATTTGTCAAAAACAATACAATTCTTTTTTGGCATATTCTTCTATTCTCTATGTTTGTTAGATGTTATTTAAAATACTTGATTAATAAAATTTAAAAATATATTATATAAAGATAAATGAAATTCACAAAAAAGAGCGATAAATTATGAATAGAGCTGTTTAACCTGTTTGTAAAGATTCATCTGCCTAACAGGTTAAGTGGCTCTGTCCTCCCATAAGCTTCTTTGTAATTTCGACCCATCTTTTATAATATATTTTTAAATAACATCCTTTCTTTATAGAAATAATCTTCAAAAAAGTAACTATCTTCGACAATGAAAACAATTAAATTAATATTTATGTAATTAAATATACCTGTTATGTTTGATATTTTATTTTTCAATATTATTTTGTGGTCTTTGTGCCATATTCAGACACGTTCACAATAAATCATATTAAAGATATATTATAATTTTCAAAAATCTCGACAAGCCAGTTGCTGGCCCTATCACCAAGTCGCCCTCAAATGTTTTCTGGCTTGGCTCTCAAGGGCAGGAGAAGACCATGCTGCGGTGTCGGCCCTTAGCCTCTGGTCACTCTGAGCTACAATTATCGGTTTAAAGTGGTTCGAACCCTTTGCAAATATGATGAGTGCCAGCAATATTTCTTAAGGCCCAGTATGTCATATCATATTCTGTGCAAAACTACCAATTTGTTGGGCTGCTGCACAGAAAAAAGCTCAGCACTGTCTGAAACTAAGTAAATCATCGCCAGAATTGACTCTAAAGGGAGTCAATTATGATCACAGTGTCACGGAAAGAGCACATCATATGTTTAACAGAGCTGTAATCTGAATAGTGAAAGTGGGAAACCGAAAGAAGGGATGACATACTGTCAGGTATATGTGCTGGTTATGGCCGCAAGTTACAAACTTATCATCAGCATTTATCTGCTATATATATATATATATATATATATATATATATATATATATATATATATATATATATATATATATATACAGTATAATTATATATATATTTTATTCTCCTAATCTTTTCTGGGTTTATCTGTATTATCTTTTTAATGAATATTTAACTCATGAACAATAGGAATAAATAACAAATGTATTTTCTGAGTCACTCCGAACAATGACATAATTTTTATTTACCTTTGATTAATATACATATATATGAAATTTTTCTTATTTCTTTGTTTGAGAAAATGTTAAAACTACAAATCTGAAAAAGCATCTATTATTGAAAGGAAAAAAGAAGGCGCTCATAATAACGTCTTCTATTCAAGAGAATATTTAACTCTATAAACAATATCCTTCTAAAATTATAATATAAATACTCATTTGTTACATAAGTTTTGGGTTTTGAAGGAAATTTTGTTAAAATGTTTAGAAGCTAAATTCCACATGCTATGCTTTGTGCAGTGTTAGTTTAAATTCAGGTAGCTCAACAAATGTGTTAAATCCCAACAGTTAGAGCCCTCTCTTTATAACTCAAACACTTTTACTCTCTGCAATACTGTAAGGACCAACAATTTAAGTATTTTTTCAATAATGAAAGAAAATCATGTTGTAGTAACATTTTTGAAATACACCAGAAAACCTTTTCTGTTTGAGGAGTTAATCTTTATGAAGCATGATAATAAAAACGCTGTAAAAGGTAAAAGGGATAGACCCTGTGTGACGTGTGAAGTCAAATCTTGGAACGCCTTCTCAGCGACATGAGCAAAATGAATATAAATATTGTGAAAGATAAAAGCAGGTAAAAAGAATAATGAGAGAGAAAATGCAAAAGAAACTGCTTTCAATGCTAACATAATGATTATATGCTATACTGTTATATACTATGCCGGAAGTGGATCTGTTCATACAAGAAGTGTTTAGGTTTTTGATAGAGGACAGCGCAAACTTTGCAAGTAATCATTGTCTATAAAACTAGAATGCAACGAAAAACAACTGTGTTCAGGCTGTTCACAAAAAATATATGAAATGACTTTTACTATAAATCTTATAGTGAATAAGAGATTAAAAGATAAATTGTTTGATAATTAATGTAAATAAATGTGTTAACTAATGCCACAATATCATCCTATCACCCCCATTATTTCATGTTGTATAATCTCATTTAATAACACCAGTGCAGTAATGGGCACCCGTTAATGAATCTGCTATGTGTAAGTTAATGCTTTGAGAAATGATTAGTTTTGTAAAAGAAAGTAGCATCTTCATATTGGTATTTTTATTTTAATTGGATGATTATTCAGTAAAATAAATGAAATGCATATATATTTAACATTTAGGTATCATTTGTGTTAAAATAGCCAAAGTGTTCAGATGGTCTGGTGGACACGATCATAAAAATAAGTTTGCAATGAACCTGCCGATCTATCGGGAAGAAGTAAGATCTACAGAAGACTAGATGAAACTACTAAGGATATGTCTAAATATTAGATGCTTCATATTTAAACTGGGAAGCAGTTCATATGTTTTAAATTTTAATAAATATATTTGTATCCATAAATAGCAAATAAGGGTGAACAGATTATTGAGGGTGGAATATTTTATCCTCACTCCTCTCCAGCCACAACTCTTACTCCTCATTCTCAGGAAGTTTGCTGCATGAAAATTCTTTTTGGTATGTTCATGCTCAGTGTATGTGTATGAAATAATGATCACAATTTTATTCAGCAGATTTCAACGCTGCTGAGATCTTTAGCTGGGTTCTCATGATACGAAATAGAAATATAGGTATCTGGCATCACTTAAATGGCAGCCAATGAAAGTTTTCTTATCA